>JAJPUD010025257.1:0-17800 GCA_023553655.1 Myrmecobius fasciatus | reverse complement strand
GTTCCTTTGAAGTGAGGGACTTTAGTAGGGAGTTTTGACCCCAGAGCAAGAATGAGGTGATCATAAAGTTTTCCCTTTGTCAGTTATCTCATATAAAATCCAAATTAGGCAGCATTTCTCCCTGCCCCACTGGTAACAAATCCAGCTCTGAAAGTCCAGAATTTCATCTGACAATTTTCATATGACAAGTGTGACCTAGATTGCTACTTCTTTGAGGCAGGGGTTATGTCTGGGAAGGAAGAAAAAAAGGAAAGGAAGAAAAGAAGGAAGGAAGAAGGAAGGAAAGAAGGAAAAACAAGGGAGGAATGAACGGAGGAAGAGAGGGATTGTGGTAAAAAAAAAGAAAAAAAATGAAGAAAAGAAGGAAAGAAGAGAGGGAGGAAGAAAGCAAGGAAAAGAAAGAAGGAAGAAAGGGAGAGAAGAAGGGAAATCTCAGGAATTAACTGACTAGATGGGTGAACGGGGCAAACTCCTTTCAGGTTCAGTTTTCTCATCTATAGAATAGAGCTAAACAAGCTATGCCTAATTTTATAAGGTTGTTTTGATGGTAAGATGCAATAACAGATGTGAAAATACTTTTTAAAAGTTTGAGGCATTATGCAAATTATTAGCTATTATTGGTATTACCATTAGTGATTTTTGCCTTGGAATAGGCACCTGGAATTCCTCTCTATCTCTCTTTCTGGGCACCAACATTGTTCATTTCAGATATGCTCTGTAATGGCACTTATTTCATTCTCAGTGAGTTAATTTCGCTACCATATGTTTAACAATGATGAGAAACAGTCTTTTAGCAATTTCTTCATAAGAACCTGGTCATGAATTCACCATCAGGCAGGTCTTTCTCGTGCCTGACCTGCATCATTCTTGCTGTGGCAGCAATAGCATGTGTTCAGTGAAATTCAAAAACAATGGCATCATCTCCCTTCCATATTTAGAGCTGGGGACTGGGTTGGTACTGAGGTTCCCTGCTTTTAGGTTGTTGGGAAAGGACAGGTGGTTAGAGAAGCAAGGGGTCTCTACCTAGGAAGAAGAGCTATTTCTGGAGCCAGGATTGGCCAGGCTGTTGATGCACAACCACAATAAGCCAGCTTTTTGCTTAGTCTCTAGGGAGACTGTGTGATGAAGTAGAAGAAAGCATGGTGGATTTGAATCCACTTAGTACCTGTGTTACTTGGGGCAAATGAATTCATTTCTATGGACTTCAGGTTCTTCATCTATAAATAAGATGGACTGAAATGACCTCTAAAGTTCCTTCCTGTTAATAATCAAGGATTCATGGATCAGTGTAGAGTTTCTAAGTCTATGATCTTGTCCAAAGCATGAGACCTGCTATCAAATGAGTGATAATCCCCTAATTATCAAATGAGGAGAAAGTCAGGGAGAACCCTGAGATTCTGGACAATCAAGAATCCTGGTACTTTCTGTAAAAATTGAGGGGAGGGGTCTTCTAGCAAAGAGAAAAGTTCTCTATAAGGCAATAATATATCTCAGACCCTGACCTTTCTGAAGCTTGCAAGAGAGGGGGAATAAAAGTAAATTATCCTCAATTGTATTTCTAACTGAATAAATTTTCCTCATTTAGTTCCATTATAAAATTAAAGACATACCTAGAGAAAACAAATTTGGCTACTATATATAATTTTTTTTAAAAAATCATGTCTTTAAAATATCGTGCTAAAGGAAATAATGATTTTTTCCAATTGAACATGAGTTGGGTTGCTGTTGTTTAGTCATTTTTCAGTCATGTCCATCTCTTCATGACTTTTTGGAGTTTTTTGGGGCAAAGATTCAGGGATAATTTGTCATTTCCTTTCCAGCTCATTTTATAGATGAGGAAATTGAGGCAAATAGGGTGAAGTGAGTTTTTTGGTTCACACAACTAATAAGTGTCTGAGGCCAGATTTGAATCTTCAGGAAAATTAATCTTCTTGCCCACAGTCTTGGTGCTCTATCCACTATACTATCTAGCAGCCCCATGAATGGGGATATCAACTGGATATTTAATTTCAGTAGGTTAGAAAACTCTCTCTACAAAAACAAATCAGTACTGTCTCTCTAATTTAAAGTTTTAGAATTGCTTGATAAATTGCCCATGGGAAATTTGCCCATGCTCACACATCAAGTATGTATGTATGTATGTGTGTATGTGTTGTACTACAAGCCAGGCCCTTCTGGATGTGAGAATAGATCTTTGCCCTTCAGACTACATCTCTCAAAGCATAAATGACATTATTAAAAATTTCTAAATGACATGATATTATGTAATGTTAAATGACATTAAAATGTATATTATTTTATGCATTTATACATTATGTATATATATATGTATACACAGATTATATATAAATGTATAAATATATTTGTAAAAGGCAGCTAGGTAGATAGCACTGGACTGAGAATCAGGAAGACTCATCTTCTTGAATTCAAAGTTGACTTCAGGCATTATTAGCTGTGTGATTTCACTTCAAGTCACTTCACTCTGTTTACCTCAGTTTTCTCATCTGTAAAATGAGCTGCAGAAACAAATAACAAATCACTTCAGTATCTTTGCCAAGGAAATCCCAAATGGGATCATGAAGAATTAGACAAATCCCCCAAAATGACTGAAGTGAAAAATCTTTGATCCTCTCTGATCCATGGGAGAAGGAAATCATCCTGTGGAGTTGTCTGATTGCTTAAATGCAATCCGTAAAGAGGGCATATGAATTTGCTTTGTTTTCTTCCTCTCTGGCTTCAAAAAAACTCTCTCTAAGCCAAGGAAATTTTATTTTTTAAAAACTTGGGAAGACTTGTAGGAACTGATGCATTTTGCATCAGTTCCTACAGTTCCAGGAGAGCAAGTAACATAGTATCCACAATCAGTGGATCAGTTATGAAATCCAGAAAACCAGTCCATGTTCAAGAACTACCTCTTACAGTCCTGGCTGTGTGGCACTGGACACTTCTCTGTTATCTAAGAAACTCCTTAGGGCTACAAATTGCAGATAAGGCCCAATGATCTTCATTGGTAAAGTTTCTTCACTGAGGACTTCCATATGCTATTGAAGTCACATTTCCTATCTTAAAAAAAAAAACAAAAAACAGGCTTAAACAGGAAAAATCTTGCTGATATCTCTGAAGTTTTTTCATATCTTATCAAATTGGTTAAACTTGGAATGTGAATACTTTAAAAGGTGTTTACTTTGTTGAATTGTTTGTTTACTTAACAAAGGCCTTAACTTATTATTGACCTTCTGGATAAGTCTGGTGGACCCCTCTCAGAATATTGTTTGTAAATATATATAATATAATCAAAGGACTGTGAAGGAAATCAAAAATGTATTTTTTTCCTCTCCAGGTTCACAGATCCTCTTCATGTTTATACATGGACCCCAGGTTAAGAACCTCTACTATGGAAAGAACCTGGGTATTTATGAGCAAAAATCAAGGTGTGCCTTTCATATGTGTCAGATGTTATTAAAAGAAACCAGTCTCCTAACTTATCCTTTTCCAAGTATGACTTCTTTTGGGTAGCTTTTCTTTTATAACTGGCCTCTGGAGCCAGAACCATTCAAATCGGAAGTAATATAGTCTCTTCTAAAAGCCCTGAGATTTTCGAGATGCTCCCCGGGGCCATCTCTCTAGGAGGGCTGTCTCCCTTGCTTCCCCCATAATGGGAGGGTGAACTCATCCCCTGTCTTTCTCTGGTCTCCTTGTAGGGGCCCTCTTTATGTGATCTGATGCTTTAATATTCCATATCTCCTCAGATGTTTGGAGTCTGCAGCATTTCAGTGCCGTGTTTGCTTTTTATTAAAGAGAAGGGATCTCCTCTGCAGAATATTAAGTGGCCCAGGCAGCTTTGGGAAGTAGTGCTGTTAATCCAGCGACAGCTGCTGCTTATTCCATCTTGGTGACTGGCGGCTCTGCTTCAACCTGTCCCACCCCCACAGCCCAGCCCTGGTCCTCTGAGACCGAGAAATACAGGGGAGGAGGCTCATTTATGCAAATTTCCTTCAGCTAGCCAGTCTCATTCTAGAATTCTAAAAACAATTTAAGGTATCAGAGAGACCATGTAGGTCAATCCTTTCATTTCCAATGAGGTATTGGGGTCCATGGTAGCTAGTTTGTAGAACAACCAGTGTTACCTTGGACAGTTCACTTGAGGAACAAGAACTGTATTATCTCCATAATCCATCTCATTGCTAATGAATATGGACCCACCAATCCAATCTTGATGGATCCTTCTGTTATTCTCTACACATGCCATACTCATTTCTGCCTTGGTTTCTCTATTTGAAGTGCTTTTTTCCCTGTTCTGCCTATCTAAATAAAACCTATCATTCTTCGAAGTCAAACTCAAGACTCATTTCCTTCATGAAGCCTTCCCTGAATAGTCTCAATCCCTAATAGTCTTTCTTATCTCTGAGCAAAAACAAAGGCAGTTTAATAACTCTTTGGGGATATGTCAATTTGTACTCCAAAATGGTTGGATCAATTCACAATTTCACTAACTATTAATTAGTGGCTCAATTAGTGGCTCCCCCCTTCAAAATTTGTCTTTTCCCCTTCAATCCTTTTAGCCAATATGAAAAATGTAAAATGATACCTCAAAGTTGTTTTAATTTGCATTTCTCTAAGCAATAATGATTTAAAACTGATCCTCAAGGAACTTATATTCTGATGGTGAAGATAACATACATAAATCAAAACATGTAAAGTAAAGAGAAGATAATCTTAGATGGAATGTTAATGGCAGCTGGGGAACCAGGAAAAGCCTCCAGATAGAGTTGACTAGACAGGCCACAAAAGAAATATCTAGGAACCCTGTAGATTTGCCTGAATTCTAGCTTTTGATATATTGTTCCAATATGCAATGACTTCATAGATTAATAGATTTAAAGATAGTCTTAGAATCTAATCTCCTCATTTTATATTTGAGGAAACTGAGATTCAGAGGTGTTAGATAATTTGCTCAAGGTCACATAGTGTCAAAGTTATGATTTCAACCTTAATCTTCTGGTTCCTAATTCAGCACATCCCACTGGATCATCTTTACCTGAATGTACATTTATAACATTAGATATGATATGTATTTCCAACTAGATTGTGTTGAATAGGATGTTAAATTTCTACTTCTTTTGAAAAACTCCCTCTACTCCCCTCTCCCAACAACAACAAAAAAGAACTGATTCATTCTTGTCTATGTCCCCAGAGACTATCTGGTACATAGTAGGTGTTTAATAAATGTTGTTGGATGGATGGGTGAATGCCTCCCTACCATCTGTTAAAGTCCTGAGCACAGGGATAACATGTAAGAATAGTTTACTGACTAAAACTAGGCATACTAGGACTGCCAGAGTGGCTAATACCAGGGCACAATTCACATTTCTTTTCTTACTCCTCAGACTTGTTTATTTAATGAGTCCTTAAATAGATATTTTCAGATCTCAATGGAGAGAGAGAATACAGAAAAAAGAGAAACAAAAGCCCTGCCCTTTGGTTGTTCAGTTTATCTGGGCTAACAACCTCTGAGGATACCCTAAGAACCCTCAGACAACATGTCATATTGCCAAATAATGGTAACTTGGGTGGGGTTAACTAGTAAGGTTTTTTTGGAGGGGAATTTTGAGCCAGGTTTGAAGACCTTGTTATCCCTAGACAGGAGAGAGAGAAACAGAAAAGCATTTAGGGAACAGGGAATGACAAGAAAGTAGGCTTTCCAGCTTGATTAGAGTAAATTAGCTGTGATAATGAGATGTGAGGGGCAAGGGAGCATAGTTATAAAGAACTCAAGTCATTTTTATGTGTTTCCCAACACTTGAGGCAGGCTCAAATTCTAAGAAATTAAGAACCAAAGCTAGAGGTTTATTTTGTAGGGGAAATGGGAAGTATAAGAAGTATAATAATCAGGGTAAAGTATTTCTGTGTATCCTAGACAAATTTATAGAATTATACTTGTTGTGATTGTCCATCTGAATCTTTGAATTAATAAATTAATGGCAAAGCATTTTAATAATAGCTAGCTTTTATATAAAGTTTGCAAAATTATTTACAAATATCTCATTTTATTTTCACAACCACCTCTGGGAAATAGGTGCTATTACTATTATCTCCATTTTTTTTGTTGTTGTTCAGTCATTTTTTTAAATTGTGTCCAACACTTCATGATTTCATATGGGGTTTTCTTAGCAAAGATACTGAAGTGGTTTGACATTTCCCTCTCCAGCTTATTTTACAGATGAGGCAACTGAACTGAAGTAAACAGAGTCAAGTGATTTACCCAGGGTCATATAGCTAATAAAGTCTCTGAAGCCAGATTTGAACTGAAGATGAATCTTCCTGCCTCCAAGACCATCATAGCTGTCCATCCTACAAATGAGGCAAATAGCAGTTAACCAAATTGCCCAGGATCACATACCAAGGAAATAGCTGAAGCAGAATTTGAACTCCTGTCTTCCTTTCTCCAGATCTAGTATTCTATCTATTGAATCACCTAGCTGCCATAGTAAAGTGTTTCTATATGCCATACACTTGCCAAACAATGGAGGTTTTAAAAAAGGGGGGGGGGGACAAATACATTCCTTGCCCTTAATGAGTCCACAAGGACAGTCATCTAGATTCCAGTTAGAGAGAAGAAAGAGTTTGCTCACATCAAGGAAGTTAGAGAGAAAATGACTTAATACTAAGGAGTGAATTGGAACAAGGTGGCTGAACTTTCTTGAAGTAGTGACAGGGTACCATTTAGGACAATGAGGCCCTAGGAGTAGTCCTCTAGGACATGCTGTGGTGTAAATGGCTGTAGAGAAGCTAGATAGAGAATAGGAAGGGAAATTGCGCTTTCTTTGACTTCAAGAAATTAAGCAACAAGAAATAAATATTTTTTTAAATTACATTACTTTTTTTTAAGCATTCATTTAAAAATTTTGAGCTCCAAAGTCTCTCTCTCCCCTTTACATTTCTCCCTACCCTTTGAGAAGGCATGTTGTGTGATACCCACTATACATGCAAAGTCATTTCTGTATTAACCATGCAGCAATATTTATTAATCCCTGTTTGCGGGGCACTATGCTAAGTGCACAGAAGATGCAAAGAAAAAACAAAAACAGTCTGTGCCCCTAAGGAGTTCATATTCTAATGGGAGAGACAATATATATTAAATCAAAAATAATCTTAATGGGGTTGTTGGTACTATCAACTTAAAGGCATCAAGGAAAGCCTCTAAGAGGAGGTGACTTGATATAAATAAATATCTATAAACATAATGGAATAGGATTTTCTACCATTAAAAATAATATGCTCTTACATAAAATTTTAAATACATAAATGTGCATATATACACACATATATACTTATATAAATACACATATACTTATATGTGTGTGTACATATACATATACATAGAGAGACGAATGGATAGATGGATAGATAGATTCCCTGGATAGATACTTGATAGATAGGTAGATAAGTAGATGGGAAGATAGGGAGGTAGGGAGGTAGGGAGGGAGGTAGAGAATCCATGCTGTGGAACATAGTGAATAAAATACAGTATTTAGGCTAGATTTTCATCTGGATTCAGGAAGGCCTGGGTTAAAATTTCAACTGACACTTCTTAGCAATGTGACCAGGTCACCTAACCCTTCTAAAGTCCAGGCAACTCTGAAGATCTGTCTGTTAAATTATAGACAAATTGAGATCAACACGGTGGAAGGAATTCTTATACCTTTGAAATTACAGATAATTGACATGTGCCACTTACCACACTACCATTGTTGTACCATGGGTGGTTGTCTTTCTGTCTTGTCTTTGAAAGGCTAAAGGGTAAGGACCCTTGAATTCAGAGATCCCCGAGGGGACTGAGCATGGGGGAAGAATATACTCATACTTCAGGGTAAATGAAGCAAGAACATGGAAGGGAACTGGTGGTGAACATTTCTAAATGATGATGGGATTGAATGATAGACTAGAGAGGTTCAGTGATACTCAGCACAGTTAATTGATCATTACCCACTTTGAGGATTATCTATGTCCTATTTTTATGTTGTTCCAGCTAGGTTCCATCAACTAGAAGACTGGAGGCCTGGGGTGTAGTGTTTCTGAGGGGTTATGATTTTGACTTTATTCCAAAGTGAAAGAGCTTTGGATTTGGGGATTACCTGCTGCTGTGAATTATCTGTGCTTAAATATCCTTTTATTACTGAAGTGAATGGAAATAACAGCATCATAACCCCAGGACTGATTGCCCTAATGGCATAGAGAGAATTGGCCTGTGTAGGAAGCTAGATGATCCCCTGCCCCTGACCAAGACTTGAATTCAGACATATTAGTGGTATTTTCCTGGAGTAAGGTGGCTAACTTAGCTCAGCACTTAAGGCCCGTGGGTCTGCCATGTGTTTCTTAATACATATATGTTCAGATACATGTGCCTCTTCTTAGTCCCCCTACCTGCTCTGATTCCAAGTATATGCCAGGTCTCCTCCAAGCTGCCTTAACACCAGGCAATTATATTTCAAATATGTTGCACAAATGAATAATAAAAACAAAGGAAAATTACTCTCTTTATTGAAACTCATTTTATGAATAAAACAATTATTCTGGTAATTGAAAAAATGTGTCATTAAATTAAATGCTGTGGTTCCTATTAAAATTTTAGTGCGTTTTTGCTGCTGCTGGCTAGAGACTGGTAATTATAGTCGAGAGTTTCGCTTTCTCTTTATTGTTTTTTAATCTCTCTGTGCCACAGCTCACCAACGATATTTTATATCAGAGAGATTTAAAACTGTGCTCTAGACGTGGGAGGGGAAAGCTAGCAGGGGGTGAGGAGCAAGGGGAAGGAGGAAATAGGGGGAAAACTGCATCAACATCTGCTTCTGACATTTGGTTGACTGTCACCCTGCTGGCCGACAGAGTTTGGTTCCTTAGCTCATCCATCAGGCTGGTAGCAGCCAATCGAAGAGCTCGGAATCCTGTGCCCTTCCCACTCACCCCCATCCTCATTTGAAAGTGGTGGGAGAAGAGAGCCTAGATTTCTGTCTCTGTTCCAGCTTTGATGGTAGGAAAGGGGTATTTTAGCATGAACCAACTCTTGAAAACTCTGCCTTATGAAATAAAACTACACATATTTAGGGCCTACTATGTTCAGAGTGATGAATTAGGTTCACATAGGATACAGTTTCTGCCCTCATGAAGCTTACTGCCAAGTTCAAGAATAACTATGATTAGAGTGAACTATGAAAGATGAAGTCAGGATGAAAATAAACCCAACTTTTGACCCAAAAAGAGATTCTGAAAGATTGACTGATGTTGGGAGTGAGAGACACCACTGATTTTTGTAGAGTGAGAGGAGTCATAAAATATACCACCTTAGTTCAGATTTGATTGAATCAACTGCAACTACATTCAAATGAGATTACTTGTAAAGCATTTGGTACAGTTCCTTGTACATAAAAGGTACTTAATAAATGCTTCTTTCCCCTTTCTTCTCTTCTATGCTACTGATGATGTGACTCTTCTAGGCCAAAGACTTCTCTGGATGTTATTAATTAATAATAATAGCTAGAATTGATAATAATAGCTATATTAATACCTAGGTTTACAAAGTGCTTTTCATAGATTATGAAATAATTTATGAAAATAAAATAGGTAAGTTAATCTTAACTCACAACAACTCTGCAAGGTAGATGCTATTATTAGTCCAATTTTTACAGATGAGGAAACTGAGGCAGTAAGTAATTTGTTTGGGTTCTTATAACTATTAAGTATCCAAAGCAGAATTCAAACTCAGGTCTTTGTTAATCAAGATCAGTACCTTATCTACTATATTCCATAGCTGCCAACAAGGGAACCATATATCAATTACGCGTAATATAATGTCATACAGTATTTCTCATTGGGTGTTCAATGATGTCCAACAATTGGGAAGGTTTGGAAACATGGAGTTATTCTTAGTCAAGAGCTTGAGTGGTTTTTGCAACGGTGTTGCAGGCCTGGCCCCACTTCATTAACTTTCAGAGAAGGAAGAACTATAAAGTCTTGAAAACACTTTAGAGGTTAACTTTTTCTACTCATAACCCCTTTCCACCTGAGAAATTTTTGTGTGATCCTGGACATGGAATTATATAAAATAGATATATTTTAATCAAGTATTTATTGATAATAAACCATAATTTGGGACTCCCCACATTCAATTACAAGGCTACATATGGGATTGTGAACCACAGTTTAAGAAGCTGGGATTCTAGTCCAATTCCATTATTTCATAGTTGAGGAAACTGAGTCCCAGCAAAGTGAAATCACTTGCCCAGAGTCAGTGTCCAAATCAGATCTAGAACCAGTCTTCTGGCCCCCACTCAATGTTCCACTGCCTCATCTATTATTTGCAAGACATTCTCCCCTTTGTCTAATTTAAATTCTGAGAGTCTCTCCCAAGAGACAAGCTATGGGTAGTTCTTTCCCTCTCTCCCCTTCTCTCCAGACATTTTTCTGACCAGCTTCCTGATTCTCCCCCTTCCTTCTGGGCATTGCTTACGTGCAGCTGGGGCTATCAGTTACAGAAGTATCTCAGTTCCATGCCTCCTTGCCCCTCCAAAGAAGTAGCTTGGTGATATCCAACTCATTCTAATTATCTTTTTTATGATGAGCCATCCAGATGGGGGTCAGTTCTTCATTCTAGCATAATTGAACTATTTCCTCACCAGAGCAAGAGGTTAAAGGAGGGGGTAGGGGAAACCCTTTTCTCCCCCTGGAGAATTGTCACCTAGCAGAGAAAATTAAGTACCATCTAACCTTGAAGCTGTGTAGGCTCAGAGTTCACTAGGAACAAGTCAATGGCTCTCTGAACCCTTATCTCTCCAGGACCATAGACAGGACTATGTAGAATGAGCCAGAGCTCTGCCAGTCCTATTCACAGTTGGAGCAACCTAGCCTGTGATCAGCAAGTACCATTGGTCTTAGAAAAAGAAAAGCAACCAAATCACTATTGATCAGAGAAATGCAAATTAAGACAACCCTGAGGTACCACTACACACCTGTCAGATTGGCTAAGATGACAGGAAAAGATAATGACAAATGTTGGAGGGGATGTGGGAAAACTGGGACACTGATACATTGTTGGTGGAACTGTGAATGGATCCAACCATTCTGGAGAGCAATTTGGAGCTATGCTCAAAAAGTTATTAAACTGTGCATACCCTTTGACCCAGCAGTGTTTCTATTGGGCTTATATCCCAAAGAGATCTTAAAGGAGGGAAAGGGACCCACATGTGCAAGAATGTTTGTGGCAGCCCTTTTTGTAGTGGCAAGAAACTGGAAACTGAATGGATGCCCATCAATTGGAGAGTGGATGAATAAATTATGGTATATGAATGTTATGGAATATTATTGTTCTGTAAGAAATGACCAGCAGGACGATTTCAGAGAGGCCTGGAGAGACTTACATGAACTGATGCTGAGTGAGATGAGCAGAAACAGGAGATCATTATACACGGCAACAATAATACTATATGAGGATCAGTTCTAATGGACATGACTCTCTTCAACAATGAGATGATTCAAACCAGTTCCAATTGTTCAGTGAAGAGAGCCATATACACCCAGAGAGAGGGATGTGAAATGTGGACCACAACATAACATTTTCATGTTCTCTACTGAGGTTTGCTTGCATTGTATTTCCTTTATCAGATTATTATTTCTTGTAGATACGATTTCTCCTGCACAAAAAATGATGCAATAACTATACATATATTCGTTTTCTTAAGTATTCTAACATAATTATCATGTAGTGGATATCCTGCCATCTAGGGGAGGGGTGAGGAGTAGGGGGGAAAGATTTGTAACAGAAAGCTTTGTAAGGGTTAATGTTTAGGAATTACCCATACATATGTTTTGCAAATAAAAAGTATTAATAAATAAAAAAAAGAAAGAAAAAGAAAAGCAAGAGTTTGCTTATGGAGGAGACAGGGAAGTACAGGGTACAGCACATGTACTCCAATGGAAATATAGGTATAGAATTTAAAGTTAGAGGAGATCAGAGGATCTGAGTTCAAAATTCAACTCTATATTATTTGGGGGAAATTATTTAACTCCTCTGAAGTTAAATTAGTTATTCCTCCATAAAATTAGTGAGTGAAACAGTTGAATCTGCAACAGGAAAAGCCAACATCAAAGGTTTCTGGGTTATTTTGATCAGCAACAAATAACAAGAGTACTTCATTTTCAGTCAGGAGTTCTAAAGGTTGTCCATCATTACCTTGACCTTTGATAAACTCAATGGACTTATTTCCTCATCTATAAAATGAAAATAATCCTACTTGCCTTATCTACTTCAGAGGGCTTTCAAGAAGATTCAGTTCCAAAATATATATGTACCATGCTCTGTTCTTATTAAGTGCTACATAAATCAATAATTTAAAATTTTTTATTTTATTACTGTTAGCACTGTCTCTTGAAAGAGGCTGGTTTTCCTTAAGTGAAATCTTAATTATATTATGCCCCTACTCAATAAACCCCAATGGTTCCCTATTGTTCTCTAGGATAAAATTAGAAAGGAGTTGGTTTGGCTTTTGAAACCCTTGAGAAATTGGCCCCAAGCTACCTTTGAAGCCTCATGATAGATTATACCTCTTCCAGCAGTCTAGACAAACTGGCATTCTTCCTTACATATGTCACTCCATTTCTAGCCTTTGCATTGGCTTCCCCCCATGTCTGGAATGCATTCTCCACTCATATCCACCTACTAAAATTTCTTGCTTACCACGAGCTTCAGCTTAAGAACTACCATCTACATCAAGCCTTTTCCCCAAAATGCTGATGCTTTCCCTCCTTCATTTCTTAATCTATTCTTTTATATACGTATATATTGTCTCCCCTGATCAAGTGTAAACTCTGTGAAAACCAAGATTATTATATTTTTGTCCTTGCATAAGACCACTTGGCCTGGCAATTGAAACATACTTACTGGTTACATGATTAGGGAGCATGCCAGAATCCCAGACTGGAAAAGATGGACTTCCTCCATTGGGCAGCTAGGTGGCTCAGTGGATAGACTGCTGGATGCAGAGTCAGGAAGACAACTTCCTGAATTCAAAACTGGCTTCTGATATTTATTAACTCTGTAACCCTAGACAAATCACTTAACCCGGTTTACCTTGATTTCCTCATCTGTAAAATGATTTGGAGAAGGAAATGGCAAACCACTCCAGTATCTCTCCCAGGAAAACCCCAAATTAATTGAAATGCCTAAATAACAGCAATGGAAAGCTTCACAGGAGAGGAGAAAAACCATTGTACTAGACTATAAGACTTCTGAAGCTAGAGGTCATTTCTTATTCACTGTTGTGTACCCCCAAAATAATTAATTCAGTGCATGGCAAATAATAGTGAGAGAGTAACAATAAATATTTGTCAAACAAATAAATGAATGAAGCCTCATACACTTTTCAGAATACTTGCTAAACCTTTGTGGTAAGTTAACTAGGTAGCACAGTGGATTTGAGTTCTGGGCCTGGAGTAGACCTGAATTCAATTGTGGCCTCTGACATGTAATAGCTATGTGACCCTGGGCAAGTCAATCAGGATAAACCAATCCAGTTGCTGTCTTCTAGGTGCTGGTGATTCAAGATAAACCTTGTAGTGTAAGAATTGAATAAGTAATACTGATTATGCTACTAATTATTCTCATTTACATATTGAGGTTGAATTGTATGGTAGGCAAATAGCTAATCACGTCAAGAAAATAGGTCCAACTATATTGGATTACTTGCTGTTTAGGGGATGAAAGAGGAGAGGAAGGGAAGGAGAAAATTTGGAACAAAGATTTTGCAAATGTGAATGTTGAAAACTGTCTTTGCATGTATTTGGAAAAATAAAAAGCTATTATAAAAAATTTAAAAAGAAAATGGATTCATGTCCTGTTCTCTATTAAGTACTAACTCTGTGATCACAATTAAGTCACTCCACCTCCTAGGTCCCAGAAAACACTTTAAGACTAAAGATGCAAAAGAGTTGCGGTTTCCATTGAGACAGTTCCCAGCATTTATGAACTCTTGGGTCTGTTGGGTTCCTCAAAAGAATAAATTGTATTTTGTTTTTAGCATACTAATTTTATTCCTACAACTACCCTATGAAACAGGCAGTTCACGTATTACTATATTCCTTTTAAAGATGAGAAAACCAAGGAGCAATGTGATTGTGACTTGTCCAAAGTCAAATGAGAAGTAGAATTTGAAACCAGGTTCCTTGACTAAGGGTCAAATATCTGCACTGAATCACCAAATAGGTGAGGCCAAGAGTGGTTCCAGGGGTTCCATAGAGAGCAGCAGTAGGTGAGTAGAATTATTCAGCCCTACTGTTTGCTCTACACTCCATTAATGACTCATTATCTAGATGGGTTTCCTGGTTTAAATAATCTCCAGCAGCTCTGGGAAATTATAATAGAACAATCTATAACTCTTTATTTTTAGCTATGAACCCCCAGCCAGAGAAAGAGCTTTAGTGTCAAATTTATTTCTCTCTTAAATCTATTTTCTTCTCTTCTCCATGGGTGCTCCCTCTCAGTTACCTCTTTCCAACTGAAATCCAAATAAGTACACCCAGACTAGCAAATGCCTATGGTTAACACTGTTTTTAAAGACAAAGTGAATGTTCAAAACAAAGAAAGGTAAATAGACTTTTCCCCTGCCCAGAGGAAAAGGTTTCAGGCATCCCATGAGGGATCTCAAGGGGAGAAACAGAGATCCAGAATTACCACTTTGGGATCTATATATCCTGAGGAAGAGGGTTGAGTTTCAGCAACATAGCATCTGTCCTAACACTCTCTTGTTCCTGATTGCCCCCCACAGTCTCTTTCTTAGAGTCCTGGCCACACTTCATGTGGCAGCTGCCTTTTTTTGCTTTTCCAGCTCCATGCAGCTTCCAGGGACTCTCATCTTTTGAGAGTTCTCCATCTCTGGATATTTTCTAAGCAACTCATTGGGGGGCTGAATTCCTTTTAGAGTATGATTTCTTCCAGGACCGACTCAAATTGTTCTGTCTTTTAAAGGTCATTCTGGGGAGTGGTTAATCAGTGTCTCCTGTTCTAATTCACTCAAGGGAGTTGTTCTTAACTCATAAAGGGATCTGCTGGTGACATTTTTAAGGTTAGTTTAACACTTCCTTATCAGACCCTTTTTAGTGATTTGGTCCTCCTTATTCAAAAGCCAACTCTCTTATACATGTTTAGCCAGGATGGGATCTTGGGGAGATCACCACCTGTTTTCATCTAAGTCAGTGAAGCCTACCTAGGGGAAATGGGATTTCAGGAGCTGCCAACTGTCTCTCTCCCTATCCCCTTACCATCATTGACAGCTGTGTCCCATGAAGTCTCTGGCTCCTGATCCTGTCAGCTTAGAGATTCCTAAAGAATGAAGATACCTTGCTGGGCTTTATTTTTTTCTCTTTCATAATCTTATTCCTTTATCAGACTGTGGCAGCACAGGGACTGTGTTCCTGGCTCCTGCTTGCCTCTACTAACAATGGGAAGGCCAATTCTGTCAGTTGTGGCTAGAGTCCTTGATGTGTCTCTTTAGGAGTCAAATGGGGTCATTACTGAAACCTACAGGTGATGAGCAAGAGAAAGAGCTGTCTGCTGCTGCTGATAACAGCTCACTGGCTGCTTAAGACCATAATTGAGGCCAAGAGGAGGCAACATAGAAGCTTAAGAAGCAGATGGTGGCCCAATCCCTGGGAAGGGAGGGGCTTAGATAGATGAAGAGCCGGGCTCTTGGGCCTTCATATTTTAGAAAGGTAGGATTCCTTCCCTTCTTAGACTGTCTGAAATGTAAGAATCATAGAGTTATCAAAGGTAGAAGAGACCTTAAGGGTCTTCTGATCCAATTTGAAGAATAAGGAAACTGAGGCACAGAGAGGAAAATTGAAGTGCTGATGGTCATATAGATACTTAATATCAGAGTCAGGGGTAGAGCTCACTTCTTCTGCCTCCGACTCCAAGGCTCTTGCCATGATATAATACTGCCTCAGCATGTAAGATGACTTCACCAAAACTTGTTAGAATCATCCCAAAGAAATCAGGCCACTAGGAAGGTTGTTCTGAAGTTTATTTTCCCTTAGAAAAACTTCCAACAATGTAAATTCCTATTCTGGCATGTGGGTCACTGGTCAATCATTCATGAGATAATGAGACTTTGGAATGTGATCTCTAGTGGAAGACCCTGGAGGTCTATGTTTATCCCTGTACCATCTCTCATAGATGACACCTTTATGACACAAAAAGACAATATAGTTAGCAAATTGTAGGACAAAATCAGTGTTCGTAAAGCCTAAAATCATAAGTTACATCTAACAAGATGAAATTCACTAGAGATAAATGTAAAATTTTACACTTAAATTAAAAAAGATCCCTTTGCAGGTAAAGATGAGTGATAGCATTCTGTTTGAGGTGAAAGGGGGAAGATCTGAGGATGTTAATGGAAGGTAAACAGATCTAAGAGGAATGGGTAGACATTTCAGGGACAAACACTTTCTAACCATGAGGGCTGTCCAGCAGCAGAGTGAGTTACCTAGGGAAATGGTCAAGCAGAGGCTAGATGGTTATTTATTGAGGGCATTGTAAAGAAGATAAGGTGGTCTCCAAGGTCTTTTCTAACTCTGATTCTTAATCTGTGATTCTTAGAGAAACTCACCTTGACATTGGTGCAAGAAAATTCCTTTTTGTACAATGAGATATTATTTGGTGTTCATGGAGATTGGTAAACAGGACTTAGGAAAGGTTTGTTGCTGGAGATCAAAAGAGAAGGGCACTAAATTGAGAATTAGAACTTCTAGGCTTTGTTCCTGGCTCTTTTTAAACACCCTATATTATTGTTGGTGATGGTCAAAGAAGACCAATGACATCGTGAAGGTGATGTCTTGACTTGCATGCGAATTGGATTTCAGTGAAGTAGAATAGGACAAAGTAGTGAGCTTTACTCTCTCCTCCAAAGTCATAGAAGTCCAGTGGCAGGACAAAAGACAGTGACTTGAGATGCAATTAGGTGGTTTAATTGATTCAGGAAAACCTGAGCTCAGATCTGGCTTCTGACAGTTATAAATTGTGTGATCCTGAACAAATCACTTAATTTCCATTTGTTTCAGTTTTCTCATCTGTAAAATGGGGATAATAATAGTAGCTACCTCCCAGGGTTGTGAGAATCAAAGAAGATATTAATTGTAAAGTGCTTACCACAGTGCCTCACACATGGCAAGCCCTATATAAATGTAAGTTATTATTGTTGCAGTAGTAGTTGTTACAGTCTTCACAACTACCCACTGGTTCTAGCTCCTACTCTGTCCCACAGTTCAGGCAGAAAGCCCCATGGGATTGTGGACTCCCTTGCTTTATGTGATGGCCATGCCTCTGAATGAACTATAGCCTTTGCCAGCACCCCACATAAAGCTAAGCCCCACAATCTTGCAGTAGGAAATATCTAGATTTGGGTGATTCTGACCAAGCCCTGCTATAAAGGAAGCCACTCAGCTCCTTGTGTGTAGACTCTCCAAATTTCCAGAGAGAAAACCTAATTGTCAGACACATTATTCATTTAAAAGCCTGTGACCAAATTTCATTATAACCTCACATTCAAAGCAAACTGACCAAATGCTGACCAGTCCCCAGCTTCCCTCCACCCTTTCTCTGAAAATAAACACAGACAGATAGGGCCTTTACCAGAGAGTCTGACTTTCATGGGAACATATGAATAGCCTGAGCAGTCTACTCTGGAAATTAGCCAAATGACATCAGAATCCAAAGGGATACATAACTCTGATAAACAAATAAATAGGAAGATAG
>JAJPUD010025256.1:5842-17801 GCA_023553655.1 Myrmecobius fasciatus | reverse complement strand
AGAGGATAGTTTTCGATTTCTTTGGCCACCTTGAGAGATCCATGATCCAGGGGAGTAAGACCAAGGGTACGGCCAAGGTTCATCGCTCTCTGTTCGGATTCCTCGTCATCTCCACGTAGAAATACCTGCCTGCTTGCACCCAGGTTGCCTGATTGGAGAGCCCAGGCTGAGACTGTATTAAATGCTTTCACAACTTTGGCTCCTGGTACCAGTTCAGCAAGATATTCAGCACTGGATTGAGGATACTGATTAATTTTTTTTTTTTTTTTTTTTTGCTTTTTTTGCTGAGGCAATTGAGGCTAAGTGACTTACCCAGGGTCACACAGCTAGGGAATGTTAAGTGTCTGAGACCAGATTTGAACTCAGGTCCTCCTGACTTCAGGGCTGGTGCTCTATCCACTGCGCCACCTAGCTACCCCTTGATCCTGATTAATTTTAAGGTTGTTGCTGATGTCTACCAATATTTTTCCTTGGAGTTTCTCAGCTAACTCTGGAAGAAAATGATAATGATCCCTGTGGATTGCTATAATTATAATATCAGACCTCTGGGCAGCTTCTGCATGGCTCAAGATTTCAATTTCTTTGTGGTTTAGACTGGGCAGCTCAGGATTTCGGCTTCCAAAGACCACCTAATAGCCACACTGGAACATCTTATTGCCTAGTGAGCTCCCAAAGTCTCCTGTTCCAAACACACACACTGTCTCTTGCTTGTCCGGAGAGTTCATGTTCATGGCAAAAGAAGCCTGTTTTAAAGAGTTTTTCTCCATAACTGCGTGGAGCCGGGCTTCCGAGTTTGTCACTTTGTTTACAGCAGCTTCCGTTGCTGCTGTTTGCAGCTGGTTAGATCAGCCCTGGGTGGGGAGGGGCGGGAGCATCCATTAGTTATTAAATGCAAGAGAGAAATAATTTCTCATGATTCCTGTTTTACAGTGAGAGAAACTGAGGCAGAGACTAAGTGATTTGCCCAAAGTCACAGAACTACTGAGGATCTGAGACTGGATTTGAACTCACATCTTCCTGACTGGAGGCTGACTGCTCTGCTCTGTCTCCTGTGCCATGTCTCCTGCCCACCTGAGCAGAGAAGTGAAGGACTTGAGAGAAGGACATTCAAGCTCTTCATTCCATTCAAGTCTACAAGCACCTGTTTTATTCTGTCTGCCCACCACGTGCTTGGCGTAGACCCTGGTTCTCTAGGCCCTCCCAGTCTAATGGGGAAGATAGCAAGTGAAGAGCTCCACTTAAATAATACATTTGCCCAGATGCCCAGATAGACAGGGGGAGTCAATCTCAGAAAAAAGGCAACGAGAGCAGGAAGATGTCCTGGCTATAGAGCCTACCCTTTGCCAGGGCAGCAGAAGTGAGGAAGGGGTGGGATGGTGGAGGCCATTGGGGACAGGCCCAACTGACCCCCCAAAGGGAAGGCTTTAGCAGTAGCTCAAAGCTCTCAGACAACAGCCCAGAGCCATTTGTTTAACACATCTTTTTTGGCAGTTTGATCGATTCTGTTTTTATTACAACTCTACACTGATTCTCTCCTCTCCCCTCTCTCCCTGTACAAATAAGAGCAGTGGAACAAATAAATCAGCATGTTGGCCAGGTCAGAAAATGCACACCTCATTCTGCACCCCTGGTCCACCACCTAAATGCTGAGGGGCAGGAAGCATGCTTTCCAGATGCTTTTTCCTTTATATTCTCTTGGTCATTGTTTAAAATTTTCTGCTGCTGCTTCCTTATCTCTATCCCAGCTCTTACAACTCTTCCCAGGTTTCTCTTAAATTCTTCATTTTGTTATGGAGAATTTGTCCAGCCATTTCCTAATTGTTGGGTACTGACTTTGCTTCCACAAAAAAGTGCCCGGATAATTATTTGCGTATAGATGGGGGACCTTTCCCGCTTTCTTTGACTCCTTGAGATAAAAACTTGATAATTCTATCACTGGATCAAAGTGTACATCTGTATCTATATATGTACAGAATGCCGTGATTTTTAAAAGTCTGTGTTACCCAGAGAATGGCCTGTGGGAACTGAGGGTAGTTCACAACATAGCATTTTCACGCTTTTTGTTGTTTGCTTGCTTTTTGTTTTGCTTTTCTTTCTCTCTCCCCTCTCTCTCCTTTCTCTCTCTCTCTCTCCTTTCTCTCTCTCTCTTATTCTTTCTCTCTCTCTCTGTTTCTCTTTCTTTCTCTCTCTCTCTCACTGGTTTGATTTGATTTTTCTTGTGTAGCACAATAATTGTATAAACATGTATGCATATATTGGATTTAATATATATTTCTATCATGTTTAATATATATTGGACTTCTTGCCATCTAGGGGAGGGGGTGACGAAAGTGGGGTAATTGGAACACAGGGTTTTGCAAGGGCTATAATATTGGAAGAATTGTCCATGCATATGTTTTGAAAAATAAAAAGCTTTAGTAAAGGAAAAACGTTTAAAAATTCTATGTTACTGGAGTTCCAAAGTCCCCTTGGTCTGGATCTTTTTTTCTCATTGGTTGGAGATCAATGGCTCAGGTCAACATGGGGAGCAAGGTGGAAGTAGGGAGCAGGGGGCAAGATTTCAAAGTATCTTTGGCCTGCAGGAGCTTCAGGCTGCCAGCTTTGAGAGAGCAGATAGACAAGGTCAAACCCACTTCGGGTTGCTGGAGGAAAAGACTTGGGCAGAAGCTGACATGAGAGAAGCTGGGAGTCTCCATCACACCCCCAGCTTGTTCTACTAAAGGCTGAAGCTAAGATCTAGGTGTCTACCTTGATTGAGCCGAATTATCTTGCTCTCGATGGGTGAGCTCCTTCACTGTGTTGTTTAGCATGTATTCTTTTTTTTTTTTAAATAAGTTTTTTTTCTTTCAAAATACATTCTAATATTCACCTTGCAATACCTTGTATTCCAAATTTTTCTCTCTTCCTCCTTCCCTCCCGTGCTCCTGGACAGCAGGCAATCCAATGTAGGTTAAATGGGTGCAATTTTCTAAACATATTTCCACATTTATCACAACATGTATTCTTCTTTTTCTGATTTCTGTTCTGTCAATATTTTCCTATTATGTATGTTTATTGTAGATCTTCTTTTCTTTTTCTTTTTTGGCCTATAGATATTTATTCATTTATTATTTATTTTTTTGTAATAGGTTTTTATTTTTCAAAATACATGAAAAGATAGTTTTCAACATTCACCTTGAAAAACCTTGTGTTCCAAATTTTTCTCCCCCCTCCTTAGACGGCAAACAATCCAATATAGGTTAAAAATGTATAATTCTTGGGGGCAGCTAGGTAGTTCAGTAGATAAAGCACCAGCCCTGAAGTCAGGAAGTCTTGAGTTCAAATCTGGCCGTTACTTAGCACTTCCTAGCTGTGTGACCCTGGGCAAGTCACAACCCCAATGGCCTCAGTCAAAAAAAAAATACAATTTTTCTAAACATATTTCCACATTTGTCGTGCTGCGCAAGAAAAATCGGCTCAAAAGGGGAAAAAATGAAAAAGAAAAAAAAACCCAAACAAATAACAACAAAAAAAGGTGAAAATCCTACACTGTGATCCACATTCAGTTTCCGTGGTTCTCTCTCTGGATGTGGATCTTCCATCACTCAGTCTCCATGGTTCTTTCTCTCGATGTGGATGGCTCCTTCTATCATTCAGTCTCTATGGTTCTCTCTCTGGATGTGGATCTTCCATCACTCAGTCTCCATGGTCCTCTCTCTGGATGTGGATCTTCCGTCACTCATTATCCATGGTCCTCTCTCTGGATGTGGATCTTCCATCACTCAGTCTCCATGGTTCTTTCTCTCGATGTGGATGGCTCCTTCTATCATTCAGTCTCTATGGTTCTCTCTCTGGATGTGGATCTTCCATTACTCAGTCTCTATGGTTCTCTCTCTGGATGGGGATCTTCCATCACTCAGTCTCCATGGTTCTTTCTCTGGATGTGGCTGGCTCCTTCTATCATTCAGTCTCTATGGTTCTCTCTCTGGATGGGGATCTTCCATCACTCAGTCTCCATGGTTCTCTCTCTGGATGTGGATGGCTCCTTCTATCACAAGCCTATTAGGATTGCCTTGAAGCGGATCTAGTTTTCAGTAGCAAAGGAGGCAAGTTATGAATAGAAAGCTTGGGGTCCTCCTCTTCTCCGATGAGGAACAATAATCAGAAATCAGTTTGAGTCTAAAAAGCACGCCTCCCAGAATAATGGAGGGCAGTTGGATGTGCATGTAGCTCGCTACCTGCCCTCTCTGTGCAAAGAGAAGGGCGGCTCTGGTCCAAACCCACTGAGAAGGCAGAGTCCCTCCCAGCAGGAACCAAAGTCTCCTTTAGAGAAAGGTAGGGGAGAGCAAAGAATATAGGTTTACCATCAAGAATGGACCCAGAAAAACTGGGTATATATGGCTCCGAGGGGAAAACGGACCTTTTCTAGTATAGACTTCCCAGCTTTTCTGGGGAAAGACCATAATTACATAGAAACTTTGAAGCAGAAACACAGGAGTGAAGAGAAACAAAGGTAAACATGAATGAACAGAGATAACGGACTAAGGATTAACTGCTTACCTGAGGCTACCTGTGTATCACCCCCAAACCCCGTCATCATGGGTCAGTCTGTGATCTTGGCTCTGTCACATACCCACTGGCGATCTTGGGCCCTCTCACTCTCAGGTGCTCATCTACAAAGAGGTGGGGTCCTCAAGGACCGAGGACCTGTCCCACCTCAACAGGTGGTGACCGGGCTTGATTGACCTCTCCAGGCCTGAGTGTCAGTCCCCCCACCTCATACTGGCACTGCCCACTCCCACGTGGGTCCGATGCTGACGCTGACATTTGTCTTGCTGTGTGACTTTTGAGCTATAAAACACCAAATGTGGACGTGGGTCTGACACTCTCTGCCTACCAGGCTGCGGGGAAGAGCTGTAGCAGGGTCTACGGTAGGAGCTCTGGCCGCTGGGCCCTTTGGGGACATGGCTCAGCTGTGGTTCTCCGGATGAATGCAGTGCCTGAAGGAGAACGAAGGGGCAGGAAACCCTGAGACAAGGACCTTGGGAGGCTTCACTTGGGGAAGAGAACACTCAGGGATGCTAGGGGGAAGTGTTTAAGTCTTAGTTGGGTCCCTCCATTGCACTTCATCTGAAAAAGATCTGGGAGTCTCAGGGGACTAAAGATCTCCATGCATCCACAGGGTCATACGGCCATTAAAAGGTTATGGATGCAAGGGCTTAGCAGCAATGCCTGGGGCTAAGAAGGGGATAGATAACCCCACTGACCTTTCCCCGGGTAAGCTGCACCTGTCCCACTGGGCCCAGTGAGCCCCATAGTGTGAATACTCGCTGGCTAAGCTGGCCAGTGTTGGGAGGGCGATCAGATGGCCTTGGATTCTTGACAAAAGGAAAAAAAAACCATCAGAAAACGGCATCTTTTTTTTGCTGAGGCAATTGGGGTGAAGTGACTTGCCCAGGGTCACACAGCTAGGAAGTGTTAAGTGTCCGAGACCAGATTTGAACTCAGGTCCTCCTGACTTCAGGGCTGGTGTTCTATCCACTATAGCACCACCCAGCTGCCCCATAAAATGGCAACGTCTTCTAACAAATCAACATGCTTCTGTCAACCCAATTAAGTTAAATATAGTTTTATTTTATACTTATATTTATATTTAATTTTTTCAACAGTTTTTAAAACAATCATAAAATCGGCAAATCAGACACAAAAGAAAATGGCCCAAAAGTAGTGCAAAAGGGGGGATATCATCAGAAAGAAACACACAAAGGTAAAGTTGAAGGAACAAAGATAAAGGATTAAATAAGGAAAAACTGCTCATGTTCCAGCGTGCCGATAGCTGTGTATCACCCCCAAACTCTGTCATCATCATGGGTCACAGTCGGTGACCTTGGAATAGACTTGAAAACAAAACTGCAAACAAGTAGAATTCAGGCTTTCTAGTGGCTAGAGCTCCAGGCTGGAGAAAAGAAGACCCGAGTTCAAATGTCGCAACAGGCACTAGCCATGTGGCTCTAGGCAAGTCACTTCCCCTCTTGCCTTAATCGGCTGTGGGAGGAAAGGGTAAAGCACTCGGGTCCCTTTGTCAAGAAAACCCCAAATGGCCGAACAAATCAGACTCCCGGCTCCACGTCCTCTAAGAAAACAAGAACCAACTTCCGATATTTCACAGAAATCTGGGGTCACGGCCGTGCCCAGCCGCCCGGCCCTATGGTCCAGCAAGTCCGTCTCGGGGCAGAAAGGAAGGTCAGACCGACCCCGGCGTCCCTAACGGGACACAATTTCTGGTCATCGGCTGCCGCCCGAGCGCTGCCATGGTCTTCAAGAAGCAGCTGGGGAATCGCTTGTGGGGCACGTTCTGGAGGGTTGGGCCCGAGGACCACCTTCGGACGTCCCAGTTTTCTCTGGTCTGGCTCATCTGTCACAGTCTGAAGTCCCCCCAGCCGAGTCTCAGTATGTCACGTGGTCTCTGCCCCTGAGGCTTTTGTTCCGGGACGTCATCCCCACTTCCAGGAAACAGGACGACCTGATGAGGGTCACATCGTCCTTGGCGAGGTCCCTCTCCCCCGGGCTTCAGTTTAAATGCTGGGGCAGAGGTGCTGGGGCTCCTGGGGGGCCTGCTTTTAGTTGTACTGATGGCTCCCGCACAACGCTGGGAGAGTGAGGTGAAGGGACGGAAGCAGGAGTTGGGCTTCCTGGCTATGAGAAATGGCTGCTCCTCATGGTGGGGTGCAGTGGGGGGCAGCAGCCAGGAGGACCGGGGGTCCGGGGCTGTGCCTCAGGGCTCAGTGTGGAGCAGCTGGGACCAGGAGGCAGGAACACGGACCAAAGAACATAAAGCCACAGCTCTGGGGGCTCCAAAGCCGAAGGAGAGCCCCCAGACAGACCATGCGGGTGTAGGTGGGATGCCCAGGGCCCCCGGGGGAGGCAGTCTGGCAGAGGCTGTCTACACCCCGGCTTCCTCAGCGGGTCTCATGGGAGGTGACTGGACTTTCCACACTATCTAAGACTGAGAAAGAAGCTTTCTGAGAGAACTCCTGGCTCCAGGGAGATCAGTGGGGAGCGGCTTGGGGGGGTCCCCCCACAGACTGACATTCAGACCGGCTTCATAATCACTTTTGGAGGAAACAATCAGGGCGTCGACCAATCTGGAAGGCAAGAAAAGGGGCCATCACCCCCCTCCTCCCCCAGTAATCCTCTGCAGCACAGAGCCAGGGACTCTCACGGAGGGGCCGTCCGGCTCCCCGGCCCCGGCCCTCCTCCCCTACAATTGGGTCCTGTGAGCCGGGGAGCCAGCCCGTGGCTCTCTGAGCTTGTCAGGGTCCTTCCGGGTCCCCGTTCCGAGGCCCTTTCCAGGACCGCGGCATCTCGGGCGGCCTCTCTGGCTGTGTCCCAGCTGCGGAGGACCAGGGGTCCCGGACAGGGCGGATCCAAGCCTCACGAGAGCCGAGGGGGCTGGGCCAGAGCCAGAACAAGACGGCCCCAAGCAGCTGCCTCCATCCCCAAACTTTCTGCACCTCCCCCGGTTCTGCGACTCCCCCCACGGGCCACCTCTCCCAGGAAGTCTCCCCAGATCTCCTTCCCTCCTCTCGGATGGCCCGGCCTTGGCCACCGTCTCCTTTCCTGTGGTTCCGGTCCAACCCGCCCTGCCCAGATCCTTCAGAACCTCCGCCGGCCCCCGGCTGCCCCTGCTGAGCTGGCCGGCCCCCACCAGGGCAGTCTCTCGCAGGTCAAGCACCCAGGGCACCGGGCCCGGCCTGGCTCCAGGCCCGGCACACTCCCGGGCGCCATGCCGGGCGCCTTACCTGTGGGCCGGACTAGAAGGAGATGAGGCCGTAGGGCACCAGGTGGTACTGTTCCAGGGCCGGCGCCAAGAGTGTCCGCAGCATGTGGTAGTCGGGCTTCTCCTCATACTGCAGCGCCATCACCGTGCTCAGGAAGGCCTTCAGCACTTCTGAAACACAGCAGCCCCCAAGCCGGGTCAGGCCCAGAGACCCGGGCCGCCTCCCATTCTCTGCGAGGGCCCAAGGACATCTGGGGAGCCCCCCCGCGGCCTGGGGGCCTGAGGCAGGGGAGTCGGAGGGGCTGGGCTACGGGCAGATCACAGGGGGTCCCCGACACGGAGGGGAGGCAGGGAGGCTGGCCCGGCCCGGAGCTGCCTGCCCCAGCCCACTCCCTTCCCAGCCCACCTGAGGGCTTTCTTTGGCCACAGGACCGCCTCACGAGCTCCGCCACGCTGTGCAGGAACCTGTCAGAGCAGAAAGACAAGGAAGGGTCAGCCTCCCAGTGCTGACGTCCAGCCTTCCAGGGCCCCTTCCCGGCTGCTCCGTGACCGTCTGCCCTCCGCCATGGCACAGGAAAGGGCAGGGCGAGCCTCCGCGGCAGCCTGCCCTGCCGCTGCCGCTTCTTCCCTGCGCCGCGTCTGCCCACAGCAATCTCATTTCCTCTCAAGGCCCTGGGGAGGGAGCAGCTGTCATTGGGGGTTTATCTCCTTGGAGCCCTGCGTCTGCCCATGTGCCCGCAGCCTCGGGCCTCCACCCTGTCGGGCCTCTAAGTGCCCATAGACCCCCCCAGACCGGGGGGCAGATTCACATGCTCTTTCCTGAGCCGTCTGTGCCAAGAGGGAGTGGGCTGCTTCCTTCCTCCCTGAGCAGCCTGGCACCCCGCTTGGCACTTACTGTGCTCCACACCTCGGCTCCGTCCATCCATGTGTCTGCCCCCCCCCAGAAGGACTGGCCCTCCGGGCTGCCCATCCCCCCGCTCCCCACGTCCCCATCTCACATTCGGAAGGGTTAGAGTTCTTAAAGTCAGCAGGAGAGCCAAGGCAGCTCAGCAGCCTCCCGGTCATCCGGCCCAAGCAGGGCGCCAGGCGGGGCAGCAGTCGAAGGGTATAAACGAGAGCACGACGCTCAGGCGGCCAAAATAAGGGTCACGAGGGGGAGCGCCGCCCCGAAGTCCAGCCCGGCACGGGGGGGAGCGCTGCCCCGAAGTCCGGCCACTCAGCGGCGCTGTCCCTCTTCCCCAAGGCTCTTGTTTAAATGCTAAGCGACGACCCCCGCGCCTTGGCTCTCAGCCTGTGACCCGCAGGCCCGTTTCACGGTGCCGCCAGGACTCCCGGTTGCCCCTTCCGGGGCTGAGCCCGGCCTCCAGCCCCGACCTTCTGCAGCCGCCCAAGCTCGGGCACCTGTAGTTCCCTCCAGCTGCTCTCGGCAGCACTCGGCCCGTCAGAGCCCTTGTTTCCGGGGCCACCCCCTGCCCCGGGGTGCGCCCCCCTGGCGCTCACCTCTCCTTCTGGCCCATGACGGCCCGAGCGTCGGGAAGCTGAGCGGTCCACGGCAGGGCCCCGTAGAGCCACTTCAGCAGGCAGTAGCCGAGGGCCTGCAGGTCACTGCGGCGGGAGGGGTCTGGGGAGAGCCGGCACAGCCCATCTTGGCGGGGGAACAGTGGGGAGAAGCGGGCAGAGCTCCCTCCGGGCACAAGGGGCTGCCTGGGGGAGCGCCTTTCCCCCACCTGCCGGCCGCCCTCAGTCTCCACCTCTGGGCCCGGGGAGGAGGGGGCCCGGCGGGTCCCGGGGCACGCCAGCAGCTCGGCCTGGCCCGGGCCGGCCCCCGGCCTTCTCACCTGTCCCCTTGTGCAGATCCAGGCTGATGAACTCGAGCGTCCCCTGGTGCAGGTCCTTTTTCTTCTCCACGTAGGGCACGTGCTTCCCCCCGGGGCAGTAGCGGAACACAAAGCTGTAGCCAGCCAGGGTGACCTGCGGAGAAGGGACGGAGGCCGCGGGCACTCGGGGCCCATCCATGCGGCGTGGGGACAAGCCGCCCTCCTCCCTCTGCCCACGGCCCTCGGGGCACCTTGCCCCAGTCCCTTGGGAGAGCCCGGCACACGGGGGGGCCTCTTGGGCTGGCGCCTGTCTCTGTCCCTGTGGTGCGTCAGGAGAGGGCACTGACGCCCCTGCAGCAGCCCCCGTCGCCAGCTGCGCCCCCTCCACAAGGCCAGGTCTGAGAGCCCGACAGAGCCCTCCGCCCGCAGCCAAGCCCGAGATGCCCCAAAGGCGCCCAGAGAAGCCAAAGCCGTGGCCGGACCGCGGCCCTTGGACAAAGCGCCCGTCTGAGAAACGAGGTGCAAGAGACTATGGGCCGTGACGCGGAAAGTCCGGCTCCCTGCGCTGCCAGGAGCGCCAGGCCCCGAGCCACGAGGGGAGAGTGGCGTGGGGAAGTCCGGGTGGGCGCCGAGATGCGCTACAAACATGGCAAGAAACGGAGCAAGAGCTCCAAAGGGCGCAAAGGAAGCGAGTGCACAGGCGGAGAGCGCCGGCAAAGAGCGCGCACTCCGGGAGGGAGTCGAGAACGCAGCTGGAACCTTCCGCGTCCATAGCGAAAACCAGAGCGAGCCAAAAAGTGATCCCGGAGAGGAGAGACTTAGGAGGCAGCGGAAAGGCTGGACGCCATGGAGGGAGCGGACACAGGAAGGCCCGGCCTGGAAAGCGGGGCGCCTGGGGGGCGCAGTGGGGGACCCGGGCTCCAATCTGGCCTCCGACACTGAACACTCCCTGGCCGTGTGACCCTGGGTGAGTCACTTACCCCCACCTGCCTCAGCCACATCCCCCCCAGGCCAAGGAGAGGGGCCCCACCGGGTCTGAGCAGGGCCAAACCCCTCCCCCGAGGAGAGGAGTCTCATGGAGAAGACAGAGCACAAGAGGGAAAGAGCTCAGACTTTGGCCGGGATGCAAGGAAGCCAGGGAGCTCGGTGGTCAGTGCAAGGAGGGAGAGTGCGCCAGGCCCAGGGGAGGCAGAGCGGAGAGCCAGGAGCCCCTCTGGATGTGTGCCTGCCCCCTCCCCCAGGAGCCTTTTCCCACAAAGGCTTGTGCCCGTTTGCGGGATCAGTCATTTATCAGCCGGCCCGCTCTCCCCGACCCCCTGGGCCTTTTCTTGGCCATTCCCCTCTCTGGCTCATTTTACAGATAAGGAAACTGAGGCAGGCGGGCCGGGTGACTCGCCCGGGGTCACAGGGCCAGGCCGTGGCTGCGGCTGCACTCCTGGAGACGAGCGAGTCCAAGCCCGGCGCTCCAACCACCGGGCCCCCGGGCTGCTCCCGGCCCCCTCACAAAAGGCTTGTTCGTTCATGCTCATTGGCGGGGGGTGGCACACAGCAGGTGCCAAATGATTGCTTGTGGATGGTCTGGGTGCCTGAACCCCCACTTTCGAAGGAGCTCCGGCCCGGCCACCATCGTGAGCCAAGTCTAGGAGGGGGAAGGGCCCGGTCCGTCCCGGTGCTTGAGCAGCCGCATCCCAGGGCCCATACGGCCAGAGGGACAGCTGGACACGCTCGGGGTCGTGGTGGGTGTCGAGCACAGGGTCACCCAGTGCCTGTCTGCTGCCAGAGCCCCAGGGTTGGGCGCCCAACAGACACGGATCTCGGTGTGATGAAGAGAACCCAACTGTTTGGAATCAGGAGCCTAACAGCCAGCTGTGCCTGGGGCAGGGGGAGGGGGGCACCCGAGGGGGTGTAGGCAGGGGCCATGGGGTCCAGACCCCGCTGACCTTCTGGGGGAGCACCGGGGGGGGGGGGGCGCTACTTGTCCAAGCCCACTCGGCTCCGGGCCTCGGAAGGAAGGACTGAAAGAAGGCCCGGGAGACCAGCCTGGGCCCGAGAGGGGTGGCCAAGGGTTGCCAGGGCTCTCCCACATACACAGACAGGCTGGCAGCTCTGTGCCCGTACCCAGAGGCCGGCTGGGCTGCAGCCTCTACGCCCGGGAAACCCCCGGGGGCCAGGTGACCCCATCTCCCTCAGTTTCCTTGTCTGAAAAGTGAGCAGGAGGAGGAAGGGCAGACTGCGTCGTATCTTTGTCCAGAAAATCCCCAAAGGGGGTCACAGGGCCAGATGGGCCTGAGCGCCGGCCCCCCAGCCCGGAACCGGGAGCCGCGGCGGGGGGGGGAGGAGGCCCCGGGCCGGTGGAGGCCGGCCACGTCCTCAGGAGCTCACG
>JAJPUD010025255.1:0-17801 GCA_023553655.1 Myrmecobius fasciatus | reverse complement strand
TATTAGTTTGTCCCTTACTTTTCCTCCTTTCCCTCCCACTTCCCTCTAGCAACAGACAAGTTTCTATGTGAAATCAAATGTCTGATATACACTTTTAGAGCCCAACCTGATGAGAGTAAGATTTACACAGTGCTCATCTCCCTCCCTTCTTTCTCTCAATTATATTAGGTTTTCTTTGCCTCTTCAAGTGATTTTACCTTGTTTTTACCTCCTTTTTTTTTAGATCTTATTTTACCACTTTTTCCCTCTTTTCCCCAGTATGACAACCTTTTCCCCTCTAGTTCTCTTTTTCATATTATCAAAGTAATATCCAGTTAATTATACCCCCAAACTTTGAGTATCCCCCTAGTAGAAATAAAGTTCTCAAGAGACCTTTCCTTTTTACCTTTTTATGCATCTCTTGAGTTCTGTGTTTGGGTGTCGAATTTTTTGTTCAGATCCGGTCTTTTCATTAGAAATAGGTGAAATTCACCTATATCATTGAATGACCATCTTCTTCCCTGGAGGATAATGTTCATTCTAGCTGTATAGGTTATTCCTGGCTGTAATCCAAGTTCCTTTGCCCTTCGGAATATCTGGTTCCATGCCCTTCGATCCTTCAGTGTGGAAGCTGACAAATCCTGCGTGATTCTAATTATTGAACCTCAGTATTTGAATTGTTTCTTTCTAGCTGCTAGCAGAATCTGTTCCTTGGTGCTATAGTCCTGAAATTTAGCCACGATATTCCTTGGGGTCTTAATTTTGGGGTCTCTTTCAGGAGGTGATGGGTGAATTCTTTCAATGGTGATTTTGCCCTTTGATTCTACAATCTCAGAGCAGTTTTCTTTCAGGATTTCCTGGAAGATAGTGTTTAGATTCTTTTTTTCATTATGGCTTTCAGGAAGTCCAATAATCCTTAGATTGTCTCTCCTAGATCTATTTTCCATGTCAGTTGTTTTTCCTAGGAGATATTTCATATTTCCTTCTAATTTTTCATTTTTTTTGTTTTTGTTTGACTGATTCTTCAAGTCTTAGTGAGTCATTCACTTGCATTTGTTCAATTCTTATTTTTAAAGTGTTGTTTTCTTCAGTTACCTTTTTAAGCTCCTTTTTGTAACTGGCCAATTTGTTCATTGTGCTCTTTTTCCGCTTCACTAATTTTATTTTTTAATAAATTGGTGTCTTTTTCATATCTCTTTTGCAGGGCATCATATCCTTCTTGCAAGATACTGTATCCTTCTTGCACTGATTTCAGTTTATTTTCCCATTTATCCTCCAGCTCTCTTTTGAGGTTCTTTATGCAGTCTTCCAGAAAGGCCTTTTGAAAAGGGGACCAGTGATGGTCCTGGCTGTGTTCTCTGGATTTTTGTCTAAAGGAACCTCTGGCTCTGGGGTCGTTTCTTTGCCTTGATAAAAGCTGTCTATGGTGAGAGCTCTCTTTTGCTTCTTCATCATATTTTTTTTTTTTTTTTTTTAGACAGTGTGGATATCTCTTTAAGGTAGGGAAAAAAAAAGCTGCGGCTGCAAAAAGCTTTGCCCTGGGGCACTTCGGCGAGTTGACTTAAGGTGCTGGGCCGGTGGGGGCTAGGACTAAGTCCGAATTACTCCTTAAACAAGGCAAGTCTGCCAGAACACCTGCCCCCAATCAGGGCCTCAGATAAACTCCAGGTGTTTGGAATTTGGAGTTTGGAGTTTGGAATTTCTTCCAGGATGAGCTGAGCTGAGTCCCACCCTCACTTCCGGCCTGCACAGTTGTCGTCTATTTATCTCTCTGTCCGAGACCGACCAACCTGATATGAAGTTATCCAGAGAGCTGTGCCCAAATATTTCTGAGTTCGTTGACTTGAAGATCAGTTCAGAGGCTTATTTTATTGTTGATTTGGGAGAAGATCGGAGGAGAGGCAGAAAGTCACCTTTTCACTCTGCCATCTTGGCTCCGCCCCCTACTGTTTTTATTAACACAGTTGCCTAATCCCTTTTCAATTTGCTAATACCTAAGATTTCAGTTTTATTAATGTTATCTGATCTTTGGTACTTATATGATAAAAATTTAAATGTATAATACTGTCATTGTATACACGTAAAATTATAAAATAAGTAGTTTTTATTAAATTATTAAACTAAACAAAATTATATATCCAAAATAATGTTTCCCTTTTTCAAAGTAGGCATCTTAGCAAAATAGACACTTATTCCAGTGATTCTATTATATGGGAATTAATCATTAGGGAATACTCCTAAGGGATTCTGGTAAGACTAAAATTTTATGCAGTCTTAATCTTTTAAGGTGAGTCAGCCATAGTCTTTTAAGGTGAGTTCCTTTTTTTTAAGAAATTGCCAAAAAAACACATATAAACTTAAACAGTTGGAATAAGGTTGAATAATCAAAATGTTGACTTATAAAGCAAAAATATATTTCTCTAAAGTAATGAGTAGTTTTCTTAGGTATCTCTAAAATAACTGATAAGAAAGAAAGTCCAAAAATTTCCAAGCCATGCCTGAAGCATTATAAAAAAGTTCCTGCAAGGAAGGTATTTTGAGATAGACAACAATCATTTGGATGTATATGTATTGATGAATATGTTCATTTTTTAAAGGTGGTATTCTAACTTCATAGTTTCAACATCACATACTCACCAATTGCATGCAAATATTGGAAAGTATAATTAATGGTAGAAAAACATCATGTGATATTCCAATTCAACTTATTTTAAAACATAAAGCTGTTGCTGCTTAGTCGATTTTGAAAGTAGTACTGTAACAATTCAATCTTATGAAGAGTATGTGACAACTGAGATTAACGTATTATGCTAGATTTTCTTTGCTGCATTTCAATTTTATTCTTTGGAGACTTAAAATTTGAACACCATTCAACCAGCACCATGATGTGCTGGTATGGCATTTTCTGTATTTTTTAATGCACCTATGTATCTGTGTCTATTTCTGTGTTCAATGAGACATCAAATTGTTTAATGTAAAGAGCCATTTCCAACTTTGGATCAATAAAGTACAAAGCAGCATTCAATATTTTTTATCATGGTTTCTAAATGGTGTAGAAATATTTGAAGTGTAATTAAAACTCCAATGCTATTTAGAAATGATGTTATTTGTTCTCTTCTTTTTTTCCTCTTTATTTATTCCTTCTTTCTTTTATTCTGATTATTTATACTTCTATAACATGATTAAGTACAAGGAAAATAACAGAATAATATAATTTTAATTATTGACAGAAGATTTAAATATGCCAAAGGTGAAATAAGGAATTGGGAAAAATATGCTCTTAAGTGACTCAAATGATTGATACATTTCACTGATTATCTATTTTTCTGATTAAATATTCAAGTGTGCATTACTGTCACTTCTATTTTAATATGTCAGGAAAATAAGTCACTCTGAAACCCACATATAAAATTATGAATCCAGGCCTGAGTCAAAACTATTTAATTCTATATTTATAAAAATAAAGTGAATGTTACACACATTGTTACTTAATTTTTTTTTTACTTTTTTTTTTTTGTTAAAGCAATTGGGGTTAAGTGATTTGCCCAGGGTCACACAGTTGGGAAGTTTTTTTTTTTTTTTTTTTTTTTTTTAATATCTGAGAACAGATTTGAATTCAGTTCCTCCTGACTTCAGGGCTGGTGCTCTATCCACTGCACCACCTGGTGGCCCCATTGTTATTTACTCTTGAGAACTCTATGATATAACAGAGTTAGTAGCTCACTGATAGGCAGTTTCAGTCTTGCTTTCATGCTCCTTAGCTCCAGAAGAAGGGCACTACATCCCATGTTATGAGACCACGTTACAAATCCTGGCTATGACAGCTAATATTAGTGCAATCTTAAGCAAGTCATTATTTTGGGGGGACCTGTTTACTCTTCTTTAAAATAGGAATACCTTATAAGTACTATTCCATAAGCATTATTGGAATAAAAATTTCCTAAAAATAACAAATAAATTTTGAATTCTTATATCATGATCATCGCAATCATCATCATCACCACTACCATCACCATCATTATTATAATCATCATTACCCAGTTCTTTGGAATGCAATAATTCTACTCATTGGTGGCACAATGGACAGATAGTTAGGAAGACTTAAGTTCAAATCAATCCTCAGACATTATTTTTTCACATGGAAAGTGAGTATAATGGCACCTATCTTCCAGGATTATTATAAGTATACAAAAGATAATATTTATAAAAAGTTCTGCACAGTACCTAGTAAATAGTAGGCACTATGTAAATACTATTATTATTGTTGTTGCTATTATCATTATTGTCATTATTTTGTTACTATTTCATAAGCTGTTTCCCAGGCTTATTCCTCATACCAGGAAGTACTGCACTGAATACATATGCATGTAAATGAGTAGATATGTGTTTGTGTGCATGTGCATATTTGTATTTTGCCTACTGGTACATGATATATATATCTAGAAAAAAATAAATTATCCATCAAAGATTGAATACCAGAGGCCAGGGAGTTAAAAAATCTAGATAAAGTCATAAATATTTAGTTTATTATGATGTGAAATGTTTATCAAATATTTGAAGTGGTGAAGAGTACGCCCAAAGCACACATTTCTGCCAATATTCACCCTTAAATGATTACTAAAATCTATGGCATCAATCTATAACTAATTATTAAATTTTACATAATTATAACTTCAAATAGTGCAAATTTGAACATGTAACACTAGGGCATTCATTATTCACACTAAATGACACCCATGTATAATCCTAGGGGCATTTTTTCCCTAAAAATGTTACCTTCATTAATTAAAAATAAATATAAGAATCAGTTCTAAGGAGCAAGGAAAAGATAAAGGGAGTTATCTATAGAGTCAGATCTTGATGTACAAGGAACCTGTCAGATAAGTATTAATAGTGCTATCATTCAGAATGAGGGTAAGATAGCAAAGAATTCAGAAGACAAAAGATAATATTTTAGTTATACTGAGAAATGAAAATCAAATAAATGACATTATATTGATTCAATAGGCTATTATAGATTTGATAGATTGATAGTGAATAAACTGATGATAACTGAAATACAGAAAGCCAGAACTATTCCAGTCTCCTTCTATTTTCCCTGTCAAACAGGATAGTCTTTGAACTGAAATGGATAGAACAAATATTGCTGATAAGGATTTGAAACACAAGATAAATAGAAATATTCATGTTAAGAAAAAACTTTCCCATTGACATGTTCAAGTCACTTGGTCATTATTATAACTAAAAGAACTAGAATGTGATTTTGAATCAATGTCAATGAACTTTTGAAAGAATCTTAGAAAACTGGAACCTAGATGGTTTAGTAAAGGCAGGGACTCAGCTAAATCCCTCCAAATAATTTTAAATAATGAATCTAAACACATTCTAGGGCAATAGAATGCACAAAAATTCAATGTGAAATGATTTCCAGCCTAAACGGTGTGAAAGTCTTGCACAAGAGTGAGAGTAGAGCACAATTCAACTCAGACCACACCAGCATAGTTCTGGCCCCAACAAACCAGGATCAGAGAGCCACTGAATCAACAAAAACAGAAACTACTTCTGGAGTTCTCAGGCCACAGGCAGTAAGGGGATAAAATAATTGGTCTCAAGGAGATTACAGACCTCTCTCTCTTTGCTAGCACTAAAGCAGGACTTGGTTGCTTTACACATCTTGGATCAAGGTCACAGATCTGGGTAGCAGTCCCAGGGCAAGGGGCACACTAGCACACCAGAGCTTTATTTTATAATAAAGACAGACCTTCCTCACAATTCAAAGGCAGAAAAAAAGTGCTTGTGGATACTCAAAGTCCATAGTACAAACCAAAAGAGTAGGAAAGACCTTTTTCGCAAATCATACATCTTGGAAAAACTAAAAACTTACAGGTCCTAGAAGTGGCTCCTAAAACAGCAAAATAAAACTCCTGAAGCTTGAGATAGTACATCTCAATCTTGCAAGCCAGATCCTACTTAGCAAAGGGTTAAAAGTAACAATCTGTGGAAATGCGCAAACATCAGGGAAAACCAAACAATTCTGATCATAGAAATTACTTTGGTAACAAATAAAGATCAAAACACACACTCAGAAGATTTACAAAGTTAAAGCTCCTATACTCAAAGCCTCTAAGAAAAATATAATTTGGCTTCACATCATAGAAGAGTTCAAAAAGTATTTTAAAAATCATATAAGAAAGGTAAAGAAAAACCTCAGAAATGAGAGTGAAGCAAGAAAATCATAATTAAAAAAGCATCAACAACTTGGTAAAGAAACACACACACACACACAATACTGAAGAAAATAGTACTTTAAAAACAGACTAGAAAAAATGGTGAAGGTATTATAAAAAAAAGACAATGAGGAGAAAAGAGCATTTAAAATCAGAGTTACCAAATGAAAAGAGAGGGACAAAAATTCACTGAAAAAAAATTTTTCCCTTGAAAAATCGAATTGGACAAAATGGAAATGGAAGCATGAAAGTTCAGTGAAGAAAATAATTGCTTAAAAATCAAAGCAGAGCAAATGGAACCTAATGACAATGAGAAATCAAGAAACAACTAACAAAACCAAGAGAATGTAAAAAAAAATAATTAAAGAAAATGTGAAATATCTCATCGAGGGAAAAAACTAACCTGGAAAATAGATTCTGGAGAGATTATTTTAAAATTATTGGACTACTAAAAGTCCAGATCAAAAAAGAGCCTTGATATCATCTTTCAGTCAATAAACAAGAAATACTATCCTGATATTTTAGAACCAGAGAGTAAAATAGAAATTGAAAGATTCTATCAATAACCCCCTGATAGAGACTTCCAAATGAAAATTCTCAGGAATGGAATATTATAGACAAATTCCAGAATTTCCATGTCAAAAAAAATATTGTAAGCAGCCAGCAAGAAATGATTCAAGCATCATGAAGCCATTGTCAGGATAAGCCAAAATTTAACATCTTATAGATTAAAGTATCAGAGGGCTTCAAATATATAATTTCACAAGACAAAGGAGCAAAATTGAATGTAATCCTTCAGCAAGAAAAATGATATTCAATAAAATAGAGAACCTTCATACATTATTATTGAAAAAACAGATCTGAATAGAAAATCTGATTTACAAATCCAAGATTCAAAAGCTACATAGAAAGATAAACTGAAAAGGGAAATCACAAGGGACTCAATAAGATTATACTGTTTTACATTTCTACAAGGGAAATTGATATTTGTAACATGAGATTTTTCTCATTATTAAGGCAATTAAAAGCAATATATTTATGGACAGAAAAGCACAGGAATGATTATGACTTTAATATGAAGAGATAATATCTAAAACCATAAAATTAAGAAGCAAAAATGGAATTGCTAAAAGAATGGGAAAGTTAAAGTAGAATGAGATAAATTATCTCACATAAAGAAAAAACAAGAAAAATCTTTTACAATAGAGAGGAAGAGAGGGGCTGTTAGGAAGAATAAGTGATTATTCACATCAGAATTGACTCAAAAAAGGAGTAACATACTTACTGAATTGGGAATTTAAATTCATCTTATTGTACAGGAAAGTTGGAAAGGAAGGGGATAAAAAAAAGGAAAGGTGATCAAAGAGAGGGCAGATTGTAAAAGGACATAAAGAATAGAATAAACAGGGAGGAGAAGGAATAGATTGGGGGGATACACAGTTAGCAAAATTGACTGTGAGGAAAAATTTGAAGGTTTCTTTGATAAAGACCTCTTTTCTCAAACATTTAGAGAACTGGATGAAATGTATAAAAACAAAAGCCATTCCCCAGTTGATAAATGATCAAAAGTTATGAACAGTTTTCAGATGAAGTGGTCAAGGCTAGCTATAACCATATGGAAAAAAAAATGTTCTCTCTATTGATTGAATGAATGCAAATTAAGACAATTCTCAAGTACTACCTCACATCTATTAGATTAATGAATAGACAAGAGAAATGACAAATATTAAAAGAGATATGGGGAAAATGAGACATTATTGAATTGTTATAGAGTTGTAAATAGTTTCAATCATTCTGTATAGCATGGAACTATGACCAAGAATCTTTAAAAGCATGCCTACTCTTTGACTAGAAACACAGTTACTAGGTTTTATTCCAAAAGTGATTAAAAAAGAAAGGAAAAGTAATTGCAAAAAAAGTATATTATAGCCACTTTTTCCCTGAGAAGAGAACTTTTAAGCATTCTTTTTTTTTCTTTTTGCTGAGGAAATTGAAGTTAAGTGACTTGCCCAGGGTCACACAGCTAGGGAATGTTAAGTGTCTGAGACTAGATTTGAACTCAGGTCCTCCTGACTTCAGGACTGCTGCTCTATCCACTGTGCCACCTAGCTGCCCCCTTTTAAGCATTCTTAAAGAAAAAATCAGAGCTGAACAGAAAATTTGACCTTCAAGTACAAAATTCAAAAGAAGTATAAAATTGATAAATAAGAAAGGGAATTACGAAGGATTTAATAAGATTAAGCTGTTTACATTTATACTTAGGAAGATATTAATTATAAACTGTAAGATTGTTTTCCCTATTAGAGCATGTAGAAGAAATATGTACATAGAAAGATAGGGATTCATTGGATATGATAGGATTTTATCTAAAGAAAAAAACTAAAAGTTTGGGAAAGAGCAATGCACAGGAAGAAAAAAAAGGAATAGATAGAATAGATATATTATGTAAGAGGGAAGATAAAACTTTTGCAATACAGGGAAAGAGGGTGGAGGTAAGAAGGAATGAGTGAAACTTACTCTCATCAGAATTAGCTCAAAGATAGAATAACATACACACTCAATCACATATCTATCACCCTATAAGAATGTAAGAAGAGAAGGGGATAAAAAAGGGGGCAGTGATAGGAGAAAAGGCAGACTTGAAAATAGGTAGACAAAAGCAGAACCCTTTTAAAGTAGAGATGGAATAGAATAAGGTGGGTAGAATGAAGGAAAATACAGTTAACAAAACTGTGAAAGAAAGTTTTAAGGAAGTTTCTCTGATAAAGAACTTATTTCTCAAACCTATAGAGAACTGAGTGAAATTTATAAAAATAAGAGCCATTCTCCAAATGATAAATGATCAAAACATATAAACTGTTTTCAGATGAATTAATCAAAGCTAGCAATAACCATATGAAATGCATGATCTAACTCACTATTGATTGGAGAATGCAAATTAAAAATTATGAGATACTACCTTATACCTAGTAGGTTGGTTAATAGGACAGAAATAGAAAATGACTGGTGGTTAGAAGTATGTGGAGAAAATGAGCCATTAAATGAATCATTAATGTACTGTTGCTGGAGTTGTGAACTGATTCAACCATTCTATAGAGCATCTTAGATCTATGACCAAAGGACTATGCCTACCCTTTGACCAAACAAAACTACTACTAGATGTGTATTCCAAAAGAGCTTTTTTTTCCAAAGGAAAAGGGACTATGTGTACTAATATGTTTTATACCCTCCCTTTTTTGAGGTGTCAAAGAACTGGAAATTGAAGAAATGTTGATCAATCAGGAAAGGTTTGAACAAATTATGATATGTGGTTATGATGGAATACTATCGTGCCATAAGGAACATGAACAAATTGCACTGTGAATAAAGTAATAGCAATAATGTAAGATGATCAGCTGTGAATGGCTTAGCTATTTTCAGCAATGAAATGCTTTCATCTTATAATGAAAAATGCTATCCAATCCCAGAAAGACAATTAATGGTGTTTCTTTACTTTTTTTTTAAGTTCTTCTTTAGTTTAGGTTTTCTTTCACAATATGACTCAATATGGAAATGTTGTACGTGATAATACATGCATAACCTATATCTAACAGCTTTCCTTCTTAATGAAAGGAGTAGAGAAGGAGGAAGGGGGAGAATTTGGAACTCAAAGTTATAGAGGTAAATGTTTAAAATTGCTTTTACATGTAACTAAGGAAGAATGAAATACTAAATAAATGAAAGATTGACCTTGACTTTAGGTTTCAATAAAAGTTTATGTTTTAAAAACAAGGTCTTTCATAGTCAGAAATTATATTGAATTCATTGCATAAATACTCAAATTCTTAAGCTTATAGTATATCTGCCAGACTAGTCCAAGGCAGGTACACTAATGAATTAACTCAATATGGTGCTTATCTAACTTCATGCCATTATGAAGGTAAAATGTATTCTTCATATATTTAAAAAAATCTTGTTGATATTTCTAGAATTATTTTTTTGAAATGCCCCTGAGTATTATTCTAGAATTTCTATGGAGTCTTGTGCCCAAATCAAACAATTAAATTTCTTTTTAATTTTTATTATTATTATTTTTTTAAATTGCAGCTGCAAGAGTAGCTCATAAGGACTATTTCAATTACTTCCTAACCCAGTCAATCAACTAAAAGGAATTTCACATGGCTTCATCTTTTTTCCTTTAAATTCAGAACATTAAAAAACATTATATCGAACATAGGATCACTCCTTAGACAATGGAAATTAATATTAAGAATAGGGAAATAAAATGTAAACTTTTAAAATTAGTATGTTATCTAGAAACAAAAAGGTGAATAATGTATTAAAATGTGATCAATATTCCAACTTTTTAGATGTTCTTTTAAAAACTGTAGATATTTTAGAATTTAACCCTTTGGAATAGGCAGTTATAATTCCTCCATGCAGTGTTTAACTGTGGTAATAAAATTTTTAGAACAAAAGGGATTAATACAATATTCAATTTCAGCTGCAGTGATTTTCCTTTGGGTCAGATTCTAATCTTAGATGGAAAGCTGTTCTTGTGTCTACTGCTGTGCTTATATGATTCTAGCCTTGTATAATGAAATAAGCTTTCCCTCCCCCAAATAGGCATGCTAATAAAGTCTTGTTCCACATAGGAATTTAAAATTAATTTTCATCTCCACAGAGACAGTAGTTACTATTTATTTTGTTGCATGTATTCTGTTGGAGGTTTTGGTCCAGTTACTAGCCATGAACTTGAAAAAAGAAAAAGAGTTCTTTTATCATTAAGATCTTTGATTCACCTTGATCCTTCCCCCCCCCAACTATTAAAAAATATGGGTTGATTCATATATTATTTTAAATCTCTTACCTAGGCTCTATATTAAAATGTAAATTTGCTAATGGACACTCTACATGCTAATAATAAAGGTTGATTGATTGGTTAGTATGACCAATATTTATGAAATAACTGTTTTTGTAATTTACAATTCCATGTAAGATATTTTAAATAAATATTAACAAAACAGAACAGAGACTGAATTTTCACTTACAGGATATATTTATCTCTGTCATAGCTATATATTCATCATGAAGTATAGTTGTTTGGAGACATAGCAAAATATTTTTACTTTTATTCCTTACAGAATCACTTCTCTAGAATACAGATTATGATTTTAATCCATATTTTTGAGAAAGTCAAGTTATTTTTGCAAACATGCCATTTAAATTTTTTATTATATAATCGGTGTAAATTACTGAAATATTGAAACATGATATAACCACCAGACAAAATGACAGAAGAAGGCTAAAAAGATTTCCTAAGAGCACACAGACAAGTAAGACTAGGTTGGTAAGAGCACATTAAACTTAACATAGGTTTAAATGGAGATTAATATTCTTTATTGGCATGTAATTGGGCAAAATAACTCCTTATAATTGCTATAGCTTTGTCTTCATTAGGGATATAATTACCCTTTCTATTTTTAATATTTGTGATTTAGTTTTTTTCTCTTATTAAAAATTAAATTAGCCAATGGTTTATTTATTTTATTGTGTGTTATTTTCATAAAACAAAATAGTTTTATTTGTTAATTCAATTTTTACACTCACTTTTATTAATCTCACCTTTGATTTTTAAGATTTCCAATTTAGATTTTAATTGGGATTTTTAGTTTATAATTTTCCTTAATGTCTTTCAATAAAATACTCTTATTCTATTCTTTGTATAAAAGAATATGAATTCATATGATATTATGTTATATGATAGTACTGGAATTGCAGTGAAGAAGATTCCATCAATAAATCAGTTAATCAACAAACATCACTAAAACACCTGCATATAAGAGGTACTGGGGGATGCAAATACAAAGAAAGAATAAATTTAAATCTTACCTCAGATGCTTACTGACAGTCTGAATCCTGAAAGTTCATTTGATTTTTCTTAGCCTCATCTGTAAAACTGAGATAAGAGTACCTGACTTATAGAGTTGTTGTAAGGTATCAAAGAAATAATATGTGTAGGGTACTTTGCGAACCTTATGTCTTTCTAAAATATTAGTTAATAGCATCATTGTTAATAATAAAATAATTATCCATAATGATTACAATAAAATTATTGTAGCTAATAACAAATTAACAATAAAACAACAATGACTACAATGAGAATGATGATAATGTTTAAGACTTTAAAATCAGGGGCAGCTAGGTGGTGCAGTGGATAGAGCACCAGCCCTGAAGTCAGGAGGACCTGAGTTCAAATGTGGTCTCAGACATTAAAAACAAAACAAAACAAAAAAAACAACTTCTTAACTGTGTGACTCTGGGCAAAGACTTTAAAATCAGAAAATAAAAACATGACTAATGGAAGTGTATTTCAAATGACCTAATTTTACATGCTGCTCTCTTCTGAACAAGTTAATTTACCTTCTGGTACTCCAGTTTCCTCATATGTAATGTAAGATAATTGGGCTAAGTTATTTCTAAAGGCACTGATTAGAGCACCTGACTTGGAGGATAGTATGTTCAAATCTCATCTCACATACTTATTAGCAGTATGATTTTAGCTTAATTAGTTAATGTCTGGATTTCATTTTTCTTCAATCTGTAAAATAATGGGGTTAGACGGCTCTCAAAGTCTTTTTTTAGTACTAAATCTATGATCCTATGACTTTCTTAGCTCTAATACTGTCTTATTGTTTGATTAAATGTGTTAAAATAAGGTTAGTACCTTGATACAATAGTTTTTTTCAAAACTCAAACTAGCAAGAGTTTTCTATCACACAATAGCAAATATTATGAAGATCCAAGAATTCATTCTTTAATCCCATAAATTTCAGTCTAAATAACCACATTTAACTGGGAGTCAATAGACATGACATCATAGAATCTTAGTGGATAAGGATTGTAGGAAGTAATATAATTCAACTTTTTCATTTCAGCGATGAAACCAAGGCTCAAAGATACAAACAACTTTCTCAGGATTTCACAGAGATTAAGTATTGTAGGCAGAATCCTAGTCCTCTTCTTCCAAACTCATTAAACCATTCTGCCTCTCAGAAACTTTGCTTCTAATCCTACTTTCATGACAAATATATTTATTAATAACATATTTTACTTCATATTAGTTTCTACAATACCAAAATAAAGGGCCTAAAGTAAATAATTCTAAAGATATTTTCTAGCATTGAAATCATTTAGCTGAAAGAACTTCACAATGACTGAATATGCTCAGATAATATTCTATCAAAACAGAAATGGAGATATAAAAAAGGTAAAAAAATTTTCTATGACCCACATAGAAATTTAGTACTAGGGCTAGAATTTATTTGTGATATCTCTTTTATTATTGATTTGGATAAGTGATGTATTTGCTATTTTCTCTATATATTTCTTTGAAATTGATACTTCCCAGAAAATGGTTACAACTTGCTTATAAAATTTGGAATTCTTTTTGTCCATTAATTAAACTTAAATTAGGAATTTGGCTTGAATACACAGACACGATATTAGAAAAAAATTATTAATATTATAAGACAGATATAATTCTAGCCCAATACTTCTACTCTCCAAAGAGACCCCAGTCTCATATTTCTTAACCTAGTCAGATTTAAATTCTTCTTCAGAGAAGTGAGGAGGGTGGGAAAGAAGGAGGGCTAACTAGAAATGCCACAAAGCCACTTATCTAGATCACTATTGTCAAAGAGTTCAAAGGAATAAAAAGAGCACAGAATTTGGAGTTGAAGATTATGTTTGTGTAAACCATCACTTTATATGATTAAGAATAAGTCACTTGTTTGGAACACATCTGTAAAATGAGAATGTTAGATTAGATGAACCTTAAATCTAGCATCTTATGATCTGTTGTTCAATACTTTGTGGTTAACTTTTCGGATAGGCTGAATGGAGTACAAAAATAAATAAAAGGAAACAAAAACAATAGAATTTACATAGTGTTTTTGGGATCTGCAAAGCACTTTTAAATTATTTCATCCTGATAACCACCCTGTTAGGTATGCCCCCTTTTATAGATGAGGAACTGAGGTATATAGAGGCTAAGTGAACTTCCCAGAGTCACACAGGTAGTAAGGATCTGAAGGTGGATTCAAATATAGGTCTTCCAGACTAAAGGTCCAGTGCTCTAACACCTATACCACTTTACTGCCTATATACTCAAATACAATGCAAAGTATATTGGAGTAGGGAGCAAATGAAAAATTCCAACATTTCTAAGCTTGCAGATGAAAAAGATCATAATTTAAGAAGTAATCTTATTTTTGAATAATTTCCTTTATTTTTATTTTTTTGACTTTTTGTTCTTGATGTAAATTGGATTTCTGAAAGTAAGTGGAAAAACCTAAATTATTTTTAGTGCTAGGATCTGTGTTTTATTAGAGTTCATTTTTAACAGCTAACTCAAAATTAAGGTTTTGGTCATTAAAAACCAAAACAAACCTTTCAATTCCACTTTTTCCTAAAACATATTTTGCTGATAGAAACCCTTTTTGGGGATTTGTTTTTATTTTGTTTTGCTTTTCCTTAAGAAAGATGTTGTTCCTTAGATAGAAACCCTTCACATTTCCCACTTGATTTGTCAGTAAGAACAAGATCTATATTTCCTGGCCCAGTGAGCATAGCAGGTACTTAATAAGAACTTCAGCATGGGTGGTTGTTAAGTATGAATTAGTCTTGGGTTGGAATCAAAAGGATTAGGAAAAGAGGTGAATATATTTTATGACAATAGCCACAAGGTAGTGGGATAGATGTTAAGGAAAATAGGCAAGGTCCATAAATTCTAGAGTTGAAAAAATAATAAAGTATCTAAAAATCTTTCCCAAAATGGAAAATATTAAAAATCTACCATTTATTTTGGTATTTTAATGTATATAAAGCAATGGGAAATAATTGTGTTATTTTATAATCTCAAGATCCTTATGGGATTTTGTCACAATTTTATAGGTAAGGATATTGGCAGTCATAGAAAAATGGCCATTTTCTTGTAGTTGATGTCAGAAAGGGAATTTTGACCAAGTAGTCTATTGAGTAAGGATAGTCTTCTTTATAGTATAGATTGAAGAATGCAGCATGGACCTGTAGAAGGAATACTGGATTTGGATACACAATATATGAGTTCAATTTCAGGCTCTGCCATTACTTTGGTAAACAACTTAACCTCATTGGGCCTCAAATTCATGAATGAGTTTGATGAAATGACCTTCAAGCTCTAAATATATAATTTAATGATAATGCTCCCTCTCAAACTTATAAATGGAAAGTCTGTTCTATACTTTTAAGTCAAAGGAAATTAGACACATAGATAATGACATAGATTAATTTCTGAAGCTGGAAAGCTGTCATGGGCACCAAATTTTTTTCCTACTATTGTGACCTTGCCCTGAAAGGTTTCTATTAGTTCCATCTATTGTAATTTCTAAAAACACATATACTTAAAAGGAAATACATTCAACACCATGTTTCTGTGACTGTCAATTGTTGGTCTACAGGATAGCAAGCTTAAAAAATGTTTCAATAGAGGCTGGGAAGACAGAATTGAAAGCAGCCTACAAAGCTCAGAACAGACAAACCTTGCTGGGTCACATAGGGAAGGAAGCCAGTATAAAAGAGCACAGAAAAATGAGGATAAAGAGGGAGAGGCACATGCCAAGGAAGGAGAAATGAGCTGAGGGGTTTTTGTTCATTTGTTTGTTTCTTTATTGATTTGTGTTGGAGCTAGAAAAATTTTTTAGAAAAGATCTAGGTCAAACACCTAATAGTACAGATAGAGAAGTCATTTTTACTAACATGGTTTTCACATGAAAGAGACAGGAATAGTAGGACTGAGAGGAAGTTTTAAAAGTTAAACTTAAAAGTAATAATGAAAAAATTATTAAAAATAATTATGAAATAAAGAGAATAATTGGAAATCAATTTATCAAAATATCTGAATAGTCTAAATTATTTTTATAAAGCTTTTTCATTTTCAAAACATACATATGGATATTTTGACATTGACCCTTGCATAGCCTTGTGCTTCAGATTTTCTCCTCCTTCCCCCCACCCTCTCTCCTAGATGGCAGGCAATCCAATATATGTTAAACACATTAAAATATGTGTTAAGTCCAATATGTATAAACATATTTATACAATTCTCTTGTTGCACAAGAAAAATCAGATAAGAAAGTAAATTAATAAGAAAACAAAATAGAAGTGAACAGCATTAAAAAGAGTGAGGATGTTATGTTGTGATCCACGTTCAGTTTCGACAGTCCTCTCTCTGGGTGTAGGTGGCTCTCTTCATCACAAGATCATTGGAAATGGCATCAATCATCTCATCGTTGGAAACAGTCACATTCATCAGAATTAATTGTCGTATAATACTGATGTTGCTGTGTACAGTGATCTCCTGGTTCTGTTCATTTCACTTAGCATCAGTTCATGTAAATCTCTCCAGGCCTCTCTAAAATCATCTTGCTGATTGTTTCTTATAAAACAATAATATTGCATCACATTCATGTACCATAACTTATTCAGCCATTCTCTAACTGATGGGCATCCATTCAGTTTCCAGTTTCTAGCCACTACAAAAGGATTACCACAAACACTTTTACACATATGGGTCCCTTTCCTTCCTTTAAGATCTCTTTGGGATATAGGCCCAATAAAATATTTCTAGGTCAAAGGATAAACACAGTTTGATAACTTTTTGAACATAATTCCAAATTATTCTACAGAAAGGCTGGATCAGTTCACAATTCCCTTAACAATGAATTAGTGCCCCAGTTTTCCCACATCCCATCCAATATTCATCCTTGTCTTTTCCTGTCATCTTAGCCAATCTGAGAGGTGTGTAGTGGTATCTCAGAGTTGTCTTAATTTGCATTTCTCTGACCAATAGTGAGTTAGAACACCTCATACGATTAGAAATAGTTTTAATTTCTTCATCTGAAAATTGTCTGTTTATATGCTTTGACCATTTAGCAATTGGAGAATGGCTTGAATTCTTATAAATTGAGTCAATTCTCTATATATTTTAGAAATGAGACCTTTATCAGAACCCTTAAATGGAAAGATGATTTCCCAATTTATTGCTTCCCACCTAATCTTTTTTCCATTAGTTTTATTTGTACAGAAACTTTTTAACTTAATATAATCAAAATTATCTATCTGGTTTTCAATTAAGAGTTCCAGATCTTCTTTGGACATAAATTCCTTCCTTCTCCACAGAACTGAGAGGTAAACAATTCTATGTTCCTCTAATTCGTTTATTTTTTTATTATTAAAGCTTTTTATTTGTATAACATATGTATGGGTAGTTCCCCAGCATTGATATTTACACAGCTTTCCATTACAAATTTTACCCCCAGCTCCCTCCCCTCCCCTAGATGGCAGGAAGTCCGCTACATGTTAATAATGTTGAAATACTTGACAAGTTGCGCAAGAAAAATCCTATCAACAAGAAAAAAAAAAAAAGAAAATCAGAGAAAGGAAACACAATGCAAGCAAACCTCAATGGAGAGCATGAAAATGTTATGTTGTGGTCCACAGTTCACATCCCTTTCTCTGGGTGTATATGGCTTTCTTCACTGAACAATTGGAACTGGTTTGAGACAATTCTTTTTT
>JAJPUD010025254.1:0-17803 GCA_023553655.1 Myrmecobius fasciatus | reverse complement strand
CACAGGAGTTGTTTTTGCCTTTTTTTATTATTCCCCAACAGTTAGTACAATGCCTGACAAATAATAAATACTGCTAGGTCCCAATTAATATGAATAATTAATTAAATGAAAGGGTTGTTATTGGAATTTGTATTGTATATTTCCATTAGGTTGGAAAAAATTAATCTACTTTATATAATTATTAATTCAAGTAGTATGAATTCAGATAGAAGATTAATAAATAAATGTTTGTTGTTTGATCCATGCTACAATTGATATAATATTGAATTTAGGAAAGAAATTACAAAGTTTTTTTTTTTTTTTTTTTTCTGAGGCAATTGGGGTTAAGTGACTTGCCCAGGGTCACACAGCTGGTACGTGTCTGAGATCAGATTTGAACTCAGGTCTTCCTGACTTCAGGGCTGGTGCTCTATCCACTGTGCCACCTAGCTGCCCCCAAATTATCCATGCATATGGTGTTTTTTTTTGTTTTTTTGTTTTTTGTTTTTTTGCTTTTTGCTGAGGCAATTGGGGTTAATTCCATAAATTTCATATACCATAATTTATTCAGCCACTCTCTAATTGATTGGCATCCATTCAGTTTCCAGTTTCTACCCACTAGAAAAAGGGATGCCACACAGCTAGGGAATGTTAATTGTCTGAGGTCAAATTTGAACTCAGGTCCTCCTGACTTCAGGGCTGGTGCTCTATCCACTGCGCCACCTAGCTGACCCAAGGTGTTTTTTTAAAATAAGCTAATTAAACTATGGGAAAGAGAGGAAAACTGATTATTGAGAACATTTACAATCCTTCTTTCAGAGTTATGTATATTTAACAAAAACACAATTAAAAAAAGATTTCAAAGATGTTAGAATAATTTTAGAAAAGTGAGATATGATATAATGATGGAAACTAATGAATGAGAATTGTAAAAAACAGTTCTCAGCTATTTGTGCTATTCTTATAATCATAAAAATAATCTCATAAAATTAATAAAAATAAAAATATTAGTAATCTGTTACAAAAACAATTAAAGCATAATTAATATGCTTTTGATTCGATTTAATGTGATAAATATTTGATCCTATTAATAAAATTATATTAAATATAATTATATTTAAATAAAAATTCAATGTTTTCACAAAGAACAGCTGTGTCAAAGAACAAATCGTAGAAAGGATAGGTAATTTTATGAAATAAAAAGTTAGTGGGACAGCTAGGTGACACAATGGATAGAGCACCAGGCCTGAAGTCAGGAGGACCTGAGTTCAGACATTTAACATTCCCTAGCTGTGTGACCCTGGGCAAGTCACTTAACCTCAATTGCCTCAACAAAAAGGAAAAAAAAAGTTAGTAACATCATATGCCAAAATTTGTTGGCTGTACCCAAAGCAGGACAACTTTTGTCCATAAACACTTCCATCAATAAAATAGGAACAAAATGTGAGTAATTGATCCAGCATTTAAAAAAAAAAACACAACTAGGTAAAGACAGAACTCAAAATATGTGTAGTAAACACAAAAATATAAAATCTGAAGATAAAAGGTTCAGTTAATTTTAAAATGAATTAATACTTAAAATGATAAGCTAGTTTTTTTTAAAAAAAAGAATAATGAAATAGATGAATCACTGACTTGATATTAGTAACAAAAAATCAGGAAAGAAAATTAAATTACTATTATCAATAATGAAAAATGAGAAATCCCAATAAAGAAAAGAGGATCATTAGAAATTATTTTTTTATTTATACATGAACAAAATGGATAACATTAGAAATTAATATATTTGCAAAATAAAAAAATATTTCAGTTAATAAATTAATAAAAACTGGAACATTAAAATGAGTGTCTTATAGTAAGTCAGTGATCATTATTCATCCATATTCGTTCATTCATCAAATAAAATTTGAATTTATTTAAGATTTTTAGCATTTTTATAAATATGCACTACCATGCAAATTTACATAAACACATATATATATATACATATATGTGATGTATACATGCATATATATACATATATATATTTACTTATTTATTGCTTCTATTTCTTTATTTTCTAAAAAAGAGAAGTAAAGTAAATAACAACAAAGGTCTTTTACGAGTCAGAGGAATAGGCATGAATTGTGTCTATATCATTTACTTTAACTCATGTGGCTCCTTTTCCACAATTATACAATGCAGTTAAAAATACTTTCCCTCTATAACTTTAAAGAAAGTTCATAGAGGCTTTTGTGACCTCCATTTCATTATCAAATGGGAGGGACAAAATAAGTTTCCTTTAAGGATTTTAAATCTATAATCCTATGATGCCATGTAAGAGTAGAACACAGTAGTTTACATGAAAGCACAGACCACCTAGATCAAAATTTACATCCTAAGCACATTACCTTTCTGACCCTGTAGAAATTATTTAATAAGCTACTACTTTTAACTATAAATTAACAATTGTTATTGATCTACCTACACTAGTAAAGTAAATTTTCCTTACTGAGACTTATTTGTTTATAAAATTACAGGTGGAAGTGAAAGGAAAAAATGACCTTAAAGTGATATGATGACAAGGACATTGGATAATCTATTTAAAGTGCTATATGATATGTTTTACATTGAAATTTCCCATCACGATACCAATTCAAGATCCATACCCTATCACAATACAAAGTTGAATTCATTTTAAACATTTAGCAAATCTGGTTTCAATTATCAATGATAGAAAAAAAAAGTATTAAAAGGTATTGTGAGGAAGATCTAGAATTCTTAAAATATTGAGGTTTTTTAAAACAACATTTTAATGTTTTACATACAAATGAACCAAGTACAGATGGATTTAAATTCGCCCAGAGTGTGGAAAATTAAAGTAAAAAGTCCTTCCAGCAATTGTTTGGATTTTGATCCAAACAATTAAATAAAACAGTGCAGTGAGTGCAAAGTGCATCTTTCTTAAAGAAAACTCAAAGGATTCAATTTATTATCCTTTTTACACTTGATGTTCTATTATATGCAAATAATAAGATCCATTTCTCTTCCATCTCAGCAACAAGAATACAAATATTTAGAATTCCCCTCTGGAACAAATTAGCGAAAAGAAATTTTCATTTAATAAATCTCTCTGATATGAAAATAAACAGCAACAACAAAAAAAGGCATAATTACATAAGATACAGAACCTGAATGTTAGTATTGAAGGATGAAAGCATTTGATGATGGTTATCATAAATGTGGAAGAAATTCTCATGAGATCCAAAAAACAAAACAAAATAAAAAAGGGGGAGGCAGCTAGGTGATGCAGTGGATAGAGCACCAGCTCTGAAGCCAGGAGGACCTGAGGTCAAATCTCGTCTCAGACACTTTAACATTCCCTAGCTGTGTGACCTTGGGCAAGTCACTTAACCTCAATTGCCTCAGCAAAAAGCAAAAAAAAAAAAAAAAAAGAAATTCTCATGAGATCTAGATTGTAGGGTATATATGCCATGTTATGCTGTAGATTTAAAGATTTTATCATAGAAATCTCAATAATTTTAATAAACTTAAAAAATAATGAAAATAAAATAAGAATAATTTTCTAAACTTAAAAATAATAAAAATAAAAATGTTGTTTTCAATAAATAAGACTTTGGTTTTTTCCTACCTCTTAACACTTCTCTAATTGAAAGAAGACAAAAGAGAAAGAAATAAAAAAGTATCATATTTGAAGAATGAAGGAAAATAAATTTCTTTAATAGACATGGTTAAAAATGTTTTCTTCATGCTGAATCTTGAGTCTATCACCTCTTTATCAGGAGATGGGTATCCTACTTTCACATTACTCCTTCAAAATAAAACAAAATTATTGCAGTGATCAGAGTTTTAAAATATTCCAAAGTTGTCTTCATAATTTTGTTATTGTATACATTATTCTCCTAGATCCACTCAGTTAATTTCTCAAAAACTTGTTCAATATTTTCAAGATTCCTCTAAAACCATCTTATTTTCTTTGTCATTTCTTATGGGTTGGAAATAGGGGATAATTTTTGTTCAATCATTCTCCAATTGATGCTCTTTTGGTTTCCAGTTCTTAAAATTAGTTGATATACATATTTATGTGGGTACACACCCATATTTTTATGCCTTCTCAAGTAGTTTTATTTTATTTTATTATTTTTATTTTTAAAGCTTTTTATTTTCAAAATCTATGCATAGATATTTTCAACATTCACCCTTGCAAATTTTTTTGTTCCATTTTTTTCTCTCTCCCTTCTCCGCACTCCCTCCCCTAGATAGCAAGTAATTCAATATATGTGCAATTGTTCTATACATACTTCTATAATTATCATGCTGCCCAGGAAAATCATATCAAAAGGGAAAAAATGAAAAAGAAAACAAAATGCAAGCCAACAACAACAAAAAGAGTGAAAATATTATGTTGCCATCCACACTGAGTCCCCACTAAGATCCACACTAATATAGATAGCTAGATAGGTCGGTAAATGGATGGATGGATAGATGGATGGATGTAGCTATAAAACTATACATTTAGGTATAGCTATTTGGTTGGCTGCTGTCTTTCATTCCACTGCGTTAGATCAAGTTACATTGTGTCCACCTATGGCTGATTAGATCAATATGAACTCAAAATGCTCTACTACACATCAGGCCCAAATAGTCCTTGTTATTAGAGATGATGGATCTCTAAGTTTTCACATCTTGTGTTTCTTTTGGGCTATTCAATTGTTTTGTTCACAGAGCATAGTATTTTCTATGATAATGGCACATTCCACATGGTTTGCTGAGTGCTATGCCAGTGTCTCCAAAGTCATGCAATCAGAAATCTAAAGTTGATAAGAGAAACTTTGAAAGTGCACTTATATAGCTTTTTGATCAGGTGATCTACAGAATCTTCCTAAAACAATTCAAAATGAAATGATTTCATTTCCTGGCATTTTGCTGATAGACTGTGCAGATTTCACAAGCATACCATAATGAGGCTATCACTGTAGCTCTGTAGACATTCATTTTATTAATGTCTAATACTTTCCTTTGGTGCTTCCCAAATACTGAACTAGTCTTGGCAATCCACATGTCAATCTCATTATCAATGTGTACATACCTAAAAAGTATACTGCCAAGGTAAGGGAACTTATCAACAATGTTGAGAGACCCTATGATGAAATAGTTAACAATTTAAATTTTAAATTCAGTAATATGATTTCATATTTTAGTGATACCTGCAACATATGGATTTAATGTGCAATTTAATAATATGGAAACATAAATATTGACATAGGTCTGTCCTCTTTCTTTGATCTCTTTGGCATAGACATTGTTGAGTGAAAAAATGAACACAATTAAGTGATGTTTTGAGCATCAATCCAAATAAAAAAATATACCAATTCATAACTCCACTAATCTTTATCATTAATGTTACAATTTTCTTGCAGTCTTTCAAAAATTTATTTTTTTTTCTTTTTGGCCAAGTTTAGCCAATCTAGTTGGTGTCAGATAGAACTTCAGAGTTTATTTTAATTTGCAATTCTCTAGTTATTAGAGATTTGAAATTATTTTTCCTACTTATGGTTATTGATATCTTTCATTTCTTCCTTTGAAATTTGGATCTATCAACTTTAGGCTTTCTTTTAACATTAAGATTCTATAATACAATTCCATGGTTCTATGAATTATAATAAAAAATAAGACAAGCATTTGGACTGTTGTCTCATTCCTGTAAAATTTATTTTTCTCTCTTTACACAATTAGAAGCAATCCTGGAGTGGAGACAACAATCCAAAAACAAGAAAGCTGGTTATGGAGTCAGAGAGTTGGGGGGCTGCAGACCAATTATGCAACTTATTACATGTACTTCGCATATAACTATTATTTATTTACCTATCTTTGTTCCTTCTGTTAATAAGTTGTAAAATTACTCAGTATAGGAGACATTTAATTTTTGTATTCTTAGTGTCCAGAACAATATTGATATATAGTAGGTGATTGAAAATGTTTAATGGTTTGAATGAAATATCTCAAATATAATCCCAATATTTTTCACTAAGTAGATGTTATGCTAATTAGCCTGCCACTAGAGGATGGTAACACTTCTGTCTTTGACTCTTTTGAATACAAAATATTAAAAATTTTCTTGTGAAAATAAATTTTGCATCTTGGAGAGACTGCTGTTACTCTAGGCTTCTATTAAATAAAAATATGTCAAAAAGAGAGTTTGAACAAGATGACTCCAAGCCCTTTTCCTGTTCTCTGTCTTTGATGCTATCTATATCTTAGTTTTCCCACCTGGAAAGAGTGATAATAACAGTACTTATCTCTCAGAATTATTGAGAGGATCAAATAAAGAAGTGGACATAAAGCACTCTGCAAATCTTAAATCACAAATGAATGTTAGCCATTGTTGTGGTTATTGTACAATCATGTTTATTTCAATGTTGCCAAATCAACATTGCCAAGATGAGAGATTGATGATGGTTTTTCTCAAGTGCTCTGGACAATCCCAGCAGAGTTTTGTGGCCTCTGTGGATGATTCTTTGTCCCCCCAAAATTGCATTTTTTTCATCTACCTAATGAATAGGAATAACAATAGAAGCAAAAATTAAATCAAACCAAACCAAACAAAAAGTCTCAATATTACTAAAAAGTTTTATTAAGTCTATCTACATAATTCAATGATTTTTAGTAATAGCAAGGAACACTTTGGGGAATGATATAAAGAAAAAATCTTCAGTCTCTGAATTGCACCACCTTGGTCTCTTAAAGTAAATATGGTTTTGCTTTCATTGTCCTTTGATTCATAGCTGTACATTTTTCTTATACATTATACTTTCCCCCAAAAAAGAACAAATATACCTGCATTTTATCTCTATAATTAAGCCCATGTTAATTAACCATCAAAAGGAACAAGACACTTAAAAATCAATAGTTTAATGGTATATTTACTCTTGCCTTTCCCAATTTCAACTGATTAAAAAAACAAGCATATGGGTGTTAAGATGCTTGTATCTAAGACTAAAAAGGTCTGCCTTGTAACCTATGTGCCATCCTAATAGTCCTGTCTTGATCACTAATATCACAGTCTTTTTAGCTAAGAAACATATTGCAAGTTCAGTGAAAAAGCTGATGGGTTTGCTGTATTTAAGAGAAAGCATTAAAATTAGAAGTGCCTAGACTCACTTCTGCACAACCTCACTTTTTTTTTTCTAAAGCAAAAAGGATTTGTTATAATCTTGTGAGAAAAGGCAGATCCCAATGACAGCAGTGTCAGTATAGGAGTGTAAAAAGCAAGTTACAAAATGCAGGATTATATAGACCCCTTTAAAAAATTATGCTTGTTTATTGCACACATTACTTTATGAATCATATTGGGAAAGAAAAATCACAGGAAAAGGGAAAATTCATGGGATAATTTTTAAAAATAAAGTAAACATATCATGTTTTCATATAAATTCAGTCTCCCTACTTCTTTTTCTGGATGGAGATGGGATTTTCTGTCCAAAGTCTATTGAGATTCTTTAGAATCACTGAAATACTGAGATGAACCAAATATTTCATATTTGATCATCACATATTTTTGCTGTTATTGCATACAATGTATTATTCCTGGTTCTGCTTATGTGGCTCAACATCAATTCAAATAAATCTTTCCAGGCCTTTCTAAAATCAGCTTGCTCATCATTTTTATACAAAAATAATATTCCATTACCTTCAAATATCACTGCTTGTTCAGCCATTCCCCAATTGATGGGCATCTATTCATTTTCCAATTCTTTGCTACTACAAAAAAGCTGCTACAAACCTTTTTGCACATGCAAATCTTTTTCCTCTCAGACTCTGTTAGGGGTTTGGTTTTCAAGGGAAATTGAGAGAACTAACTGGAGCAGCTTCCTGACTTTAACACCTTGGCTCCATCCCCCCAAAACTCAAATTTCTAAAGATATATGGTTAACCAAATTGTATTTCTTGATTTTGTACCTAGTCAAATACAGATAACAATTAGCAATATATAATAGTTAAGACTATTTCTGTTGTTGTGTGCTCTCCATTTTAGCTTGTGCGTGTGTGTGTGTGTGCATGTGTGTGTGTTGTGTCTGATAGACCTTAAGATGGGCTTCAGCTCTTTGTTTTTGTTTTGATTTTCCTCCTGCTCAAGAGTTGAATGTAAGACTTTGGAAAATAGTTGTGGATAAGGGTTCTCATCTGTAAAAATAAAATAGCTAGACTGGATGTTCCAAATACATCAGTGTTGATCTGGTTTAATATATTATGTTCAATTACTAAATTTTCTTCTCAAGTTACATAAATACTTTGAAATATATAATAGACCTGGCAATTATTTACTAATTCATTTGATCTTTTAGAAGATATAGCACAGTGGCATTCTTTAAATTTCTATTGAAAAAGTGTAAAAGGCCCACTTAAAAAATCTTAGCAAAGGTTGCTGGGAAATAAATAAAAGGCTTACATCCATATTATTGGCTTGGATGATAATATGAATTATTACATTAACCTCTGCATTGCAGCTATTGTGACAGATTGTACTATTCTCTTCCCTAAATATGGAGGTTGAAGCCAATATTGCAAAACTTGGTCCAATGATATTCATTATACAATAGAGAAGCCACATTTCAAAAGAGAGGACATCTTACTGTATTGAAATAATTTTCTTTGAAAAAAAATCATCCCTGTGCTTTGTATCTAGTCTGCTTATAAGCAGATGGGGCTGTACATATGGATGAAATCATTAATTAAGACTAAATCTGTAAAACCTACCACACATTCCATCTTTTTTGCAATTAAAAGAGATTTAACTTTAAACAACAAAACTACAAATCTCACCAAAGACAAATGATAATGAATGCTTATTTATGATCAAAATATTTACAAAATCAACTGGATATGAATTAATTTGTAATCACTGAAGAGCTAGTTGGCATATTGTATAGAATGCTGACTCTGGAATCAAAAAGACCTGTATCAAATCTAGGTTTAGATAATTACTAGCTCTATGACATTGAGCAAATTAATTTACAGCTTCTCAATTTCCCATTTGTAAACTGGGAATTTCAATTTCAATAGCCTACATACTAGAGTGGATGTGAGGTTAAATAATGTATTTTGCAAGGTATTTTCAAAGTCTAAAACCACTGTGTTAAAGCTAGATTTATTATTATATTATTGGCAACTAATACATTAAACTAAAGAGAGATATTAACCATAATTACCCACAAATAAACCATTATTAATTGAACTCCCATTTATTCCCAAATAGAAGTGAATTTTGCATTTAGGATCCATACACTAAATAATTAATGTATACAACAGCATTATAATATGACTCTAACAGGTCAGAATTTCTATAAAAGTAAAGAAAAAAATAGTTCTACTAGAGTACCATCTGGACAACTCCAAGTTTTAAGGAATAGAAAATAAGTTACTGGGTATTTAACATTTTTAGAGCTTTTAGTAGCAATTGTAAAAGACTTGAAACAAAGGTCAAATAGCAATAAAGTATGGAACAATACAGTGATTAACATCTGTTCTTCCATAAATCTTTTTTTTTCACGCAAATGTGAAATAGGTACTTCCATTTTCAAATATTAATTGCTTCTTTGATTGCTCTTGTTTTAGGAAATGATTAATGAGTAATTAATCTTCCTTCTCCTGGTGAATTAGATAATATTCACAGTAGTTTAAAAGGTTGATGCATGTAATTTTTGAATCAATGAATTTCATATTTGGTTCTTGATAGACTTCTAAGAAAATAGCAAATTAATAACAAAATATCTACACCAGAGAAGTATTTCCAATTTAATGGTGTTCAATTTACTAATCAGAATTGCATACAAAAGAATTCTTTCTTGTTCTCTCACCCTGTGTAGAATACCTTATTTAGTTTCTTCTGGAATCTCCATTTTAAAGAAAGAGCCCAGGCCAGACAGGTTTACTCTTTCTTTCCTTTTTGAACTTGACTCCTGACTTTCCAGGCTTATACCTGTACCATTCCCTGTACCAAATGACCTCTTAACTCCTTTTGTGTTTTTCATTATCCTTTGCCAATTTGAATGTTGTTTTTCCTGCATTAAATTATAAGTTCTTGGAAAGGAGCTGCTCTTTTCACCCTTGTATTTGCACCACAATTTCTGTCACATAAGTGCTTAATAAATGCTTGGTATGACTAGTTAGTACAGAAGGCATTAGGCCAGGAATGATTCTTTCTTGCCATTAACATACTCAGGACTCCAGTCATTCTCCTGTACTGCTCCATGACCTTTTCTTCTACCAGTAGATTCTTCAAGTTGAGGAGAAGTAGTAATGGAGATAGAAAAGGCAATAGATCTATGATTTCAAAAACATAGGGCAGTTTTGTCAAACTCAAAGAGAAATAAGAAATCCACTAAATCATACTTAAGTATCACTCTAAGGTATAAGTTGACTTAGAAAACCACATGTTAATATCTATGATCTTTTGTATTTTAATTATTTTGTTAAATATTTCTCAATTATGTTTTCATCTGGAGTGTTATGTGTATGTAGCATACTGTATTACATGCATGTTTCATATGTATAAAATATAAATAAATTCATGTATGTTTCAAATTTGTTGTAAAAGGCATTCTCAAATAAAGAAATTACTCCTATTAATGAAATTAAGTACCATCTCTTAAACTTATAAGTAGTCTACAGAAAAATGAAGGGAAGTTTCTGGGTTACACATACAGTTTTTGAAAAAGGTGAGCCTTAAGCTTATTTCTTCCTACCTCTGAGGCCAATTCTCTCCTCACTCTGCTGTACTTGCTGCCCCTAAATAGAAAGGTCTAATTGCAAATAATAACCTATTGCAAGTATCATGACATATATCTGTAAGGAAGGATTAATATTAAATAAGGATGGGAAGATAAAATAAAAAGAGAAAACCAGGGGAGAATATAAGAGGTAAGCCTGAAGAAAAGACATATAAAAAAGACAATAAAAGAGAGAAAATGATAGGGGGACAAGGAAACAAAAGCTAAGAAAGAATCACATAGAAGGAAAGGGACAGATGAGATTTTTTTCAGTTATCTTTAGTGAAAGAAAATTTGAGAGAACAGAGGACAGATTTCACTTGGACTTTACAATTATTCTTTCAAAGTAAACTAACTTGTAAACACAAAATCCCTTCCCCCCCTTTTGCGTCTAAGGGAAGAGATGGCCGAATTGTAATTGCAGGGAATCAGTTCTGGGAATCAGAATTGTTGGAATTATTTTAAGAGGATTATTTGAAGGGGAGAAAAACATGCCAAGAACATGAGGAAATTTGTTGAAAAAATTCTTACATTGAAAAGAAGAATTTCATTAGTTAGTAAGGAAAAGAAAATAATATGAAAGGTAAAAGTATAAGAGAAAACATTTTATTATAAAATGTGGTAAATGGTACAAAAATTGAAGAATTCTTTCAGAAGAAAAAAAGGGAAAGCAAAAACATTTATCTTTGGGACATGGAGCTTAGATTTTTGGAATTTTCTTCAACCATTCTCAATTCTAGAACTCAATGGATGTCACTCAGGATATATAAAGTTATCAGTTTTTCTTTGTGTATTTGTTTTTAAGTGGTTTCTGAATGAAAAGGTGCTCCAAGTCACTATTGGTCAGAGAAATGCAAATTAAGACAACTCTGAGATACCACTACACACCTGTCAGATTGGCTAAAATGACAGGAAATGATAATGATAACTGTTGGAGGGGATGTGGGAAAAATGGGACACCGATACATTGTTGGTGGAACTGTGAACATATCCAACCATTCTGGAGAGCAATTTGGAACTATGCTCAAAAAGTTGTCAAACTATGCATAACCTTTGACCCAGCAGTGTTTGTACTGGGCCTATATCCCAAAGAGATCTTAAAGGAGGGAAAGGGACCCACATGTGCAAAAATGTTTGTGGCAGCCTTTTTTGTAGTGGCAAGAAACTGGAAATTGAAAGGATGCCCATCAATTGGAGAATGGCTGAATAAATTATGGTATATGAATGTATGGAATATTATTGTTTTGTAAGAAATGACCAACAGGAGGATTCCAGAGAGGACTGGAGAGACTTGCATGAACTGATGCTGAGTGAAATCAGCAGAACCAGGAGAACATTATACACAGCAACAAGACTATACGATGATCAATTTTGATGGACATGGTACTCTTCAACAATGATGTGATTCAAACCAGTTGTTCTGCAATGAAGATAGTCATATACATCCAGAGAGAGGCCTGTGGGAACTGAATGTGGACCACAACACAGCATTTTAACGCTTTCTGTGAATATTTCCATGCATTTTGTTTTCCCTCTTAGGTTTTCTTCTTATCTTTCTAGATCTGATGTTTCTTGTGAAGCAAGATAACTGTATAGATATGTATACATGTATTGTATTTGTCATATAATTTATCCTCTTTAGCATGTATTAGATTACCTGTCATCTAGGGGTGGGGGTGGGGGGAAGGAGGGGAAAAGCTTGGGAAAATAAAGTCTTTGCAAAGTCAATGTAGAAAAATCACTCATATGTTTTGTAAATAAAAAGCTTTATTAAAAAAGAAAGAAAATGACAAAGTCAGTAAAAAATACCTACCACTGATATTGATGTGGGAGTTTGAAGTTTGCAAAGCATTTTATGTAAGATCTCATTTGAACCTCACAACAATTCTAAGAATGAAGTGCAGTAAGTAATCCCCAGTATTTAGAACTTAGTTGGCCTTTGTAGAATGTCTTAAAGGTTGACTGCTGCAATCATTTTGGAAATTATATTTCCTTGAACCAATATATCAGCTCTTGGTTTATCAGAATGTTCATTAAATTGGTCATCATAAATAACTTCTAAACATACATTCCTACACTGAACTATGATGCTAAACTGACAATTTTATTGACAGAAATCAAACATAACTTTCTATTACTATTTCTTGAGTGATCCATTAATAGAAAATCAATTTTAATTTGTCCTCATAGTTTCTTTCAGCCTATGTTAATGATTACTAAATCATTTACCTTATTTTACACCACACAGAACTTTGATCAAATGCAAAATAATAATTGAGCACAACTGACTAACTTAGAGCCAATAATCCTTGTTGAAGGTATAGGGGTGGGCACAGAGGCAGGAAGTTCACATTAAGTAATTATGGTATAAAAGAAGGAAAGAGCCCAACATGTGCAAGAATGTTTGTGGCAGCCCTTTTTGTAGTGGCTAGAAACTGGAAACTGAATAGATGCCCATCAATTGGAGAGTGGCCGAATAAATTATGATATATGAATGTTATGGAATATTATTGTTCTGTAAGAAACGACCAGCAGGACGATTTCAGTGAGGCCTGGAGAGACTTGCATGAACTTATGCTCAGTGAAGTGAGCAGAACCAGATCATTATTCACGGCAACAACAATACTATATGAGGATCAGTTCTAATGGACATGACTCTCTTCAACAATGAAATGCTCCAAACCAGTTCTAATTGTTCGGTGAAGAAAGCCATATACACCTAGAGAGAGGGATGGGAAATGTGGACCACAACATAACATTTTCATGTTCTCTATTGAGGTTTGCTTGCATTGTATTTTCTTTATCGGATTATTCTTTCTTGTAGATATGATTTCTCCTGCACAAAAAATGATGTGTGGCAATAACTATACATATATTTGATTTCTTAAGTATTCTAACATAATTACCATGTAATGGATATCCTGCCATCTAGGGGAGGGGTGGGAGTAGGGGGGGAAAATTTGTAACAAAAAGCCTTGTAAGGGTTAATGTTTAGGAATTACCCACACCTATGTTTTGCAAATAAAAAGTATTAATAAATTAAAAAAGTAAAAAAAAAGCTCTTTCTTTACAGAACATGTGAGTAATTTTTCAACATTGGTCTTTGCAAAACTTTCTGTTCCAAGTTTTTCTCTCCTTCCCCCCCACCCACTGCCCTAAATGGCAGGTAGTCTAATACATGTTAAATATTTTAAAATATGTGATAAATCAAATGTATGTATATATATCCATACATTTATCTTACAGCACAAGAAAAATCGGATCTAGAAAGAGAAAGTAAAAAAAAAAAAGAAGTAAAAAAATGCAAGTAAACATCAATAGAAAGTGTTAAAATGCTATATTGTGGACCACCCTCAGTTCCCACAGGACTCTTCCTGGGTGTAGATGGCTCTTCATCACTGAACAAAGGAACTAATTTGAGTCACCTCATTGTTGAAGAGAACCATGCCCATCACAATTGTTCATTGTATAGTCTTGTTGTTGCTGTGTATAATGATCTGGTTCTGCTCATTTCACTTAGCATTAGTTCATGTAGATCTTTCCAGGCCTCTCTGAAATCATTTTGTTGGGCATTACTTAGGGAACAATAATATCCCATGACATTCATATAGCATAATTTATTCATTCATTCTCCAAACGGTGGATATCCATTCAGTTTCCAATTTCTTGCCACTACAAAAAGGGCTGCCATAAACATTTTTGCACATATCAGTCTGCTTACTTCTTTTAAGATCTCTTTGGGATATAAGCCCAATAGAAATGTTGCTGGGGCAAAGGGTATGCACAGTTTGATAACTTTTTGAGCATAGTTCCAAATTCCTCTCCAGAATGGCTGGATCCGTTCACAGTTCCACCAACAATGAATCAGTGTTCCAGCTTTCCCACATCCCCTCCAACATTCATCGTTATCTTTTCCTGTCATTTTAGCCAATCTGACAGGTGTGTAGTGGTACCTCAGAGTTGTCTTAATTTGCATTTCTCTGATCAATAGTGATTTGGACCACTTTTTCATATGACTAGAAATAGTTTTAATTTCATCATCTGATGACCATTTATCAATTGGAGAGTGGCTTGAATTTTTGTAAACATGAGACAATTTTCTATATATTTTAGAAATGGAGCCTTTAGATGACCATCAATTAGAGAATGGCTGAATAAATTATGGTACATAATTGTTATGGAATATTATTGTTCTGTAGAAACGACCAGCAGGATGATTTCAGAGAGGCCTGGAGAGACTTGCATGAACTGATGCTGAGCAAAACGAGTAGAACCAGGAGAACATTATACACAGCAACAAGACTATACAATTATCAATTCTGATGGACATGGTTCTCTTCAACAATGATGTGATTCAAACCAGTTCCTATTGTTCAGCGATGAAGATAGTCATATACATCCAGAGAGAGGCCTGAGGGAACTGAGTATGAAACACAGCACAACATTTTAACGCTTTCTGTGAATATTTCCCTGCATTTTGTTTTCCTTCTCAGGGTGTTTTTTTTTCTCTCTTTCTAGATCTGATGTTTCTTGTACAGTAAGATAACTGTATATATATATATATATATATATATATATATATATGTACATATATATATATGTATACATATATTGAATTTGCCATATAATTTAACATATTTAGCATGTATTAGATTACCTGTCATCTAGAGGTGGGGGGTGGAAGGAAGGAGGGGAAAAACTTGGAACAACAAATAAAAAAGTTTTGCAAAGGTCAATGTAGAAAAATCTCTCATATGTTTTGTAAGTAAAAAGCTTTTAATAATAATAAAAAAAAGAAATGAAGCCTTTATCAGAACCCTTAAATGTAAAGATGATTTCCCAATTTATTTCTTCCTTCCCAATCTTGTCTGCATTAGTTCTGTTTGCACAAAAACTTTTTGAGTTAATATAATCAAAGTTATCTATCTGGTGTTCAATTAAGAGTTCCAGTTCTTCTTTGGACACATATTCCTTCCTTCTCCACAGGTCTGAGAAGTGAACTATCCTATGTTCATCTAACTTGCTTACAATATCACTCTTTATGTCCAAATCATGAACATTTAGATCTTATCTTGGTATGTGCCTCCACCTTCCACCTTCTTTTAAAATATCTCTCTTTTTCTGTATGGGTGTATGTCATTTTGCATCCACAAGTACACATATACATTTCTATATCAAAAAACGAGAGAGAGAGAGAGAGAGAGAGAGAGAGAGAGAGAGTAATGTCCTAAGTTTTTCCACTATCTTTATCAACAAAACTACTAACCAAAAAAGGTCTGAATTTCAACAAAATATTAGACAAAGGCTTTCATGTAATTTTTGTGAACAAGACAAAAGAGATGGGCCAGATGGCAGCATGTTTAGCTGAATTCAGAAGAGGCTGAATCATTAATGAATAAATGTAAACTTTGGAACATATCTGCTGGTGGAGTATCCTAGAAATCTCTCCTTGACCATATATTGCTTGGTTTTGGTGTAAATGACTTGGACATTTGAATGAATCAATTAACAAGCATTCATTAAGTATTTTCTATGTGCTGAATGCTGTGCTAAATGCTGGATTCTCAGTAATAAGACAATGGAAAAAAATACTGTCCATAGGGAACTAATATTCTAGCAAAAGAAATAATTTGCATTTATTAAATATATGACAAATAGACAGAACAGTCTTAGCAGGGAAACCATTAAAGCTAGTGGGATGAAGAAAAACCACTTACAAAATGTTGTTCTTGAGCTGACAGATAGATAATATGAATGCATAGAGGAGATGGAACATCATATTTGAAGAATTTTTAAGTCGTTCATTTTGGTTAGGCTACACAGAATGCATGGATTGAAGTAATGGGTAAGAATATGAGAGAAGATAGGAAGGAACCAGGTTATGAGGAATTACAAATGCCAGAAAGAAATGGGCTTTGAAAGAGAAAGTATGTGTACCAAGGAGAGGCCTATGGGATCTGAGTCTGGACCATAATGTAGCATTTTCACACTCTCTATTAATGTTTGCTTGCATTATGCTTTCTTTCTCAGTTTTTTTTTTCCTGCACAGCAAGATAACTGTATAAATGTATATTCACATATTCGATCTGTCAAATATTTTAACATTATTAACATGTATTAGACTACCTGCGATCCAGGTGAGGAGGTGGGGGTAGGAGGGTAAAATTTGTAACAGAAAGCTTTGCAAGGGTCAGTGTTGAAAAATTACCTATGGGGGGCGGAGCCAAGATAGCGGAGTGAAAGGGTGACTCTCTGCTTCCTCCTCCAAACTTCTCTCAAATCAACAATAAAATAAGACTCTGAACTGATCTTCAAGTCAACGAATCAGGAAATATTTGGATACTGCTTGCAGATATCTCTGAAAAACTTCACATCAGGTTTGTCTATCTCAGACAGAGGGATAAACAGAGGACTTTGGTGTCAGAGAACTCTGGTGGAGGCCGGAAGTGAGTGAGGGTGGGACTCAGCTCAGCTCAGCTCAGCTCAGAAGGGCAAAAAAAGTCCAAACTCCAAACTCCAAATTCCAAACACCTGGAGTCTATCTGAGGCACTCGGGACACTCTGCCCTGATTGGGGGCAGGTGTTCTGGCAAACTTGCCTTGTTTAAGGAGTAATTCGGGCTTAGTCCTAGCCCCCACCGGCCCAGCACCTTAAATTGATTCGCCGAAGCGCCTCAGGGCAAAATTGTCAGCCAGCCATTTCAGCCGTTTTTTTTTCCCCTACCTTAAAGAGATATTCACGCTGTCTAAAAAAAAAAAAAAAAAAAAAAAAAAATGAAGAGACAAAAGAGAGCTCTCACCATAGACAGCTTTTACAAAGAGAAAGAGGAGAAGACCCTAGAGCCAGAGGTTCCTTTAGACATAACTCCAGAGGGAATCAGCAAGGACCATCACTGGTCCCAGTTTCAAAAGGCCTTTCTGGAAGATTGCTTAAAGAACCTAATAAAAGAACCTAAGGATAAATGGGAAAATAAATTTAAATTAGTGCAAGAAGGATACAGTATCTTGCAAGCAGGATATGATACCCTGCAAAAGAGATATGAAAAAGACACCAAT
>JAJPUD010025253.1:2317-17803 GCA_023553655.1 Myrmecobius fasciatus | reverse complement strand
AGTACCAAATTCCTTCTATGATACAGATATGGTGCTGATAGCTAAACCAGGTAGGGTGAAAACAGAGAAAGAAAACTATAGAACAATTTCCCTAATGAATATTGATGCAAAAATCTTTTTTTTTATTAAAGCTTTTTATTTGTATAACATATGTATGGGTAGTTCCCCAACATTGATCTTTACAAAGCTTTCCATTACAAATTTTACCCCCAGTCCCCTCCCCTCCCCTAGATGGCAGGAAGTCCACTACATGCTAATAATTTTGAAATGCTTGAGAAGTTATGCAAGAAAAATCCTATCTACAAGAAAAAAAAAGAATCAGAGAAAGGCAACACAATGCAAACAAATGTCAATAGAGATCATGAAAATGTTACGTTGTGGTCCATATTTCATTTCCCTCTCTCTGGGTGTATATGGTTTTCTTCAGTGAACAATTGGAACTGGTTTGAGACAATTCTTTGTTGCAGAGAGCCATGTCCATCAAAATTGATTATCATGTAATACTGTTGTTGCTGTGTATGATGATCTCCTGGTTCTGCTCGTTTCACTCAGCATCAGTTCATGCAAGTCTCTCCAGGCCTCTCTGAAATCGTCCTGCTGGTCGTTTCTTACAGAGCAATAATATTCCATAACATTCATATACCATAATTTATTCAGCCACTCTCCAATGGATGGGCATCCCTTCAGTTTCCAGTTTCTAGCCACTACAAAAAGGGCTGCCACAAACATTCTTGCACATGTGGGTCTCTTTCCCTCCTCTAAGATCTCTTTGGGATATAGGCCCAGTAGAAACACTGCTGGGTCAAAGGGTATGCACAGTTTGACAACTTTTTGGGCATAGTTCCAAGTTGCTCTCCAGAATGGTTGGATCCATTCACAGTTCCACCAACAATGTATCAGTGTCCCAGTTTTCCCACATCCCCTCCAACATTCATCGTTATCTTTTCCTATCATTTTAGCCAATCTGACAGGTGTGTAGTGGTATCTCAGAGTTGTCTTAATTGATGCAAAAATCTTAAATAAGATATTAGCAATAAGATTACAGAAAGTCATCCCCAGGATAATACACTATGACCAAGTAGGATTTATACCAGGAATGCAGGGCTGGTTCAATATTAAGAAAACCATAAGCATAATCAATTATATTAATAACCAAACTAACAGAAATCATACGATTATATCAATAGATGCAGAAAAAGCATTTGATAAAATCAAATACCCATTCCTATTAAAAAACACTAGAGAGTATATGAATAAATGGGCTTTTCCTTAAAATGATCAGTAGCATCTATTTAAAACCATCAGCAAGCATCATATGTAATGGAGACAAACTAGAGCCATTCCCAATAAGATAAGGAGTGAAACAAGGATGCCCACTGTCACCATTACTATTAAATATTGCATTAGAAATGTTAGCTTTGGCAGTAAAAGAAGAAAAAGAGATTAAAGGAATTAGAGTAGGTAATGAAGAAACCAAATTATCACTCTTTGCATATGACACGATGGTATACTTAGAGAACCCTAAAGACTCAACTAAAAAACTACTAGAAACAATTCACAACTTTAGCAAAGTTGCAGGATACAAAATAAATCCACATGTCATCAGCATTTTTATATATTACCAACAAAGTTCAGCAGCAAGAGATATAAAAAGAAATTCCATTCAAAATAACGGATGATAGTATAAAATATTTGGGAATCTATCTGCCAAGGAAAAGCCAGAAACTATATGAACTAATTACAAAACACTTTCCACACAAATAAAGTCAGACCTAATCAGTTGGGAAAATATCAGGGGCTCATGGGTAGGCCAAGCAAATATAATAAAAATGACAGTACTACCCAGAATAATTTACTTATTTAGTGTCATACCAATGAAACTCCGAAGACATTATTTTACAGATCTAGAAAAAATAGTAGCAAAATTCATTTGGAAGAACAAAAGGTCAAGGGAATTAATGAAAAAAAAAGGCTGATGAGGGTCGCCTTGCTTTGCTAGATCTAAAACTATATTATAAAGCAATGGTCATCAAACCCGTTTGGTACTGGCTAAGAAATAGAGGAGTTGATCAGTGGAATAGGATAGGATCACAGGACAAACGAGGCAATGACTGTAGCAGTCTAGTGTTTAATTAACCTAAAGACCCCAGCATTTGGGATATGCACACACTATTCATCAAGAACTGCTGGGAAAATTGAAAACTAGTGTGGAAGAAATTAGGGCTTGACCCACACCTAACACCACATACCAAGATAAGATCAAAATGGGTTCAGGATTTAGATATAAAGAGTGATATTATAAGCAAATTAAAGGAATATAGAATAGTTTACCTCTCAGACCTGTGGAGAAGGAAGGAATTTATGTCCAAAGAACTGGAACTCTTAATTGAACACCAGATAGACAATTTTGATTATATTAAGTTAAAAAGTTTTTGTACAAAGAAAATTAATGCAGATAAGATTAGGAGGGAAGCAATAAATTGGGAAATCATCTTTACATTTAAGGGTTCTGATAAAGGCCTCATTTCTAAAATATATAGAGAATTGTTTCATATTTATAAGAATTCAAGCCACTCTCAAATCGAGAAATGGTCAAAGGATATAGACAATTAATAGACAATTTTCAGATGGTGAAATTAAAACTATTTCTAGTCCTATGAAAAGGTGCTCTAAATCACTATTGATCAGAGAAATGCAAATCAAGACAACTCTGAGATACCACTACACATCTATCAGATTGGCTAAGATGCCAGGAAAAGGTAATGACGAATGTTGGAGGGGATGTGGGAAAACTGGGACACTGATACATTGTTGGTGGAACTGTTAGCAGATCCAATCATTCTGGAGAACAGTTTGGAACAATGCTCAAAAAGTTATCAAACTGTGCATACCCTTTGACCCAGCAGTGTTTCTATTGGGCTTATATCCCAAAGAGATCTTATAGAAAGGAAAGGGACCCACATGTGTAAAAATGTGTCAGCAGTTTTTTTATAGTGGCTAGAAACTGGAAACTGAATGGAAACTGAAACATCAATTAGAGAATGGCTGAATAAATTATCATATATGAATGTTGTGGAATATTATTGTTCTATAAGAAATGACCAGCAGGATGATTTCAGAGAGGCCTGGAGAGACTTGCATGGACTGATGCTGAGTGAAATGAGCAGAACCAAGAGATCATTATACATGGCAACAACAATACAATATGATGATCAATTCTGATGGACATGGCTCTATTCAACAATGAAATGTTTCAAACAAGTTCCAATTGTTCAGTGAAAAAAGCCATATACACCCAAAGAGAGTTATATGAAATGTGGACCACAACATAACATTTTCATGCTCTCTATTGATGTTTGCTTGCATTATGTTTTCCTTCTTAGGTTCTTTTTTTTTCCTGGAGAGCCAGATAACTGTATAAATATATATACACATATTCAATCTGTCAAATATTTTAACATAATTAACATGTATTAGACTTTCTACCTTCTAAGGGAAGGTTGGGGATAGGAAGGAAAAATTTATAACAGAAAGCTTTGCAAGGGTCAATGTTGAAAAATTTCCTATGCTTTATGATTTGCAAATAAAAAGCCTTAATAAAAAAAGAAAAGAAAAATTGAGGAAAATGATACAAGAATATCATTTTTAAAAGGAGTCAAGACTTTCGTAAAGGAGGCACAAAAATACTAAATAAATAAAGAAAGCCTTTGGGAGAAAAACAGAAAAAAACAAATGATAAAGGAAATGCAAACATTCACCAAAGATAATGCCTTAAAAAAACAAAATTGGTTAAATAAAAATACATATAAAATTGAATGAAAAACTCCATAAAAAGCACAATTGACCAAATAGAAGAGGAGGTACAGAAGCATCATGAGACATCAATAAATAATAAAACAAAATGAGAAGAATGAAAAAGTGAAAGAAAATGTTTAATACATCGTTGTAAAACAACTGACTGGGAAAATAGATTGATGAGATATAATTTAAGAGTTATTAACATACTTGAAAGCTATGAGCTAAGAAAAGAGATCTAAGAAAAGAGAGTAGACATAGTCTTTCAAATAATTATCAAGAAAAACTTCAGTGATACCCTAGAATCAGAGGATAATATCGAAATTGAAAGACACAACCAATCACTTCTGAAAGAGATCTTAAAATCAAAAATTTTAAGAATGTTACAGGCAAATTCAAAAGCTCTAAAGTCAAGGGTAAAATATTGTAAGCATTGAGAAATGAATCACTCAAATATCATAAAAACACAGTCAGGATAATGCAAAATTTGACAATTTCTAATGAAAGGAACGGAGGAATTGGAATATAATTTTCTGGAAGGCAGAGGAGCTAGAAGTTATAACCAGTAATCTGTAACCCAGAAAAACTGAGTATAATATTTCTAGGTGGGGAGCAATGAACATTTAGTGCAACTGACAACTTTCAAGCATTCTTGATTGAAAAGATCAGAGTTGAAAAAAATCTTGCCTTTTAAATACAATACTCAATTGAACTATTAAAGGATAAACAGGATATAAAAAGATATAAAAATAAAATTAGAGGCTGAGCCAAGAAGGAAGAGTAAAGGCAAAGGAGTTGCCAGAGTTCTCTTCCAGATACTTTTAAATAATGACTCTAAACAAATTTTAGAGTGGCAGAATCTACAAAAAATGGAGTGAAACAATTTTCTAGCCCCAAACAACTTAGATGATCAGCAGGAAAATTCTGTAATGGTTGTTTGTAGTCATTCACAGATCAGAGTACAAACCAGGAGAATAAGTAATGCCTCTCTTAGAGCATACTTTAGAAAAACTGAAAACTTACAGATTCCTAGAAATATCTCTGAAAACAACTATAAAACCTCAGAATCTTGGGACAATGCACTCTCCACACTAAAAGCAGAGTCTTACTTTAATGAAGAATTAAAAGTGATGTACTACTAGGCATAATGTAATGAACAAACAACAGAAAATAATTTTCTGTAGAAAGTTTTTATGATGACAAGGAAGATCAAAACACACACTTAGAAGAAGATAACAAAGTCAAAGTTTCTATATCCAAAGCCTCCAAGAAAAATATGAATTGGCCTCAGACCATGGAAGAGTTCAAAAAGAATTTTTAAAATTAAGTAAAAGATCAGGAGGACCTGAGTTCAAATGTGGCCTCTGATACTTAACACTTCCTAGCTGTGTGACCCTGAGCAAGTCACTTAATCCCAATTGCCTCAGCAAAAAAAAAAATTAAGAAAAAGACAGAAGGAAAATTGGGAAGAGGAACGAGAGTGATACAAGAAAATCATGAAAAACAAGTCATTATCCTGGTAAAGGAGATTTAAAAAGTACTAAAAGAAAAATAACATTTTTTTAAAAGACTACACCAAAAGGTAAACATTATATAGGTCTCTTTGGTAGTACTGAGACAGGATTCTGCTTCTTTGCCTATTCTCAGATCCCAAATAGGAGTAACATATCAGTGGAATTGGAACCCTGTTCACAGTTTCAGGAAAGAAAAGAGTGTGGTCACTCACAACATGAGTGAGAAGACAAAATCCTGCCTTAGTGTTAGCAAAGAGTCCCATATCATGCTCTTCTTACCAATTATTTGACTCCCTTACCATATATGGGCTGAGAAAACCGGAAGTAGCACTACCACTGCTGACTTAGTGGTTCCAAAAACTTTTTTCCTGGTTTGCTCGACAAGGATCTATGCTGGTGCAGCATGCACTGGACTGTGCTCCGCTATTATCCAGATGGAACAGATCTTTCTTGTTACCATCTAAGTTGTCTTTGCTGTCTATGGCCTGAGAGATCTGGAAACTATTATTGCTGCCACTGATTCAGTCACCCAAGGTTGACTCCAGTGTTTTTGGAGCATGATCTCTGCTGGACTTCACTTCACTCTCAGGCAAGGTAAAAAAGTCAGTGAGGAAAAGAATGCCTTAAAAATTAGAATTGGCTAAATGGAAAGAAACACAGAAATTCACTGCCAAAAATAAATAAATAAACAAACAAACCAACAAACAAACAAACAAACAAATAAATAAATAAATACATAAGTCAAAACCTTAGAAAGTAGAATTGATTCAATGGAAAAGAAGGTACAAAAAAATTCACCAAAGAAAATAATTCTTTAAAAAGTAGAATCAAGCAAATGGAAGCTACAAATTTCAAGAAACAATAAAATAGGGGTAGCCAAGATGGCAGAAAATAGACAGAACATTGCCTAAGCTCTCCCACATTTCCTTCAGAATCAACAGTAATTCAAGCCTCTGAACAGATTTTGGAGTGACAGAATCCACAAAAATTTGGAGTGTAATAATTTTCCAGTTTAAGATATTTTGGAAGGATTTCATGAAATGTCTGTCTCATTGGATGGGGGAAATGCACCCCAGCACAGGGACAGTAACTGGAGGCCAAGTGTGGAAAAGAAATCAGTGCTAAACAGAAGTAATAGCTCAGAAAAGGAAACACAGAACTTGACTGAAGAAGACAACTCCTTAAAAATAAATTTAGTAAAATGGAAAAAGAAAAACAATTCCTTAAAAAATATAATTGGTGTAATAGAAAAAAAAAATCCATTGAACAAAACAACTTCTTTAAAAGTATAATTGTCCAAATGCAAAAGGAATTCAAAAAGCTAACTGAAGAAAATAACTCACTAAACATCAGAATTGAACAAATCATGCATATGCTTTCATCTACCAATATCACCATTAAGTTTTTATCCTAGAAAGAGAGAGATAGGGAGAGAGAGCCACATGTCCCAAAACATTTATAGTAGCTCTGTGTGTTTTGTGTGTTTTGTGTGTGTGTGTATGTATGTCAAATAATTGGAAACTGAGAAGATGCCCATTAATTGGAAAATGGCTTTACAATTTGTGGTATATGATTATAATGAAATATTACTGTGCTATAAGAAATGATGAACAGGCTGATTTCAGGAAAAAAAAAACTGGAAAGATTTATATGAACTGATACAAAGTAAAGTGAACAGAATCAGGAAAACATTATATACAGCAACAGCAATTCTGTATGATCAATTGTGAATGACTTAGCTCTTGCCGGCAATACAATGATCCAAAACAGTTTCAAATGATTTATGATGAAAAATGTTCTCCATCTCCAGAGAAAGAACTGATAGCACATTAAAGTATATTTTATTAATTTCTCCATTTTTCTTACTTTCTCTATTTCTTATATGCATTTTTTTTCTTTTACTTTTCATAACATACTTAATATGGAAATGTTTTGTAGTTCACACATATAATCTTTATCAAATTGATTGACTTCTCAATAAGAAAGGAAGGAAAAGAATTGGGGATGCAAATTTTTAAAAATTGTTTAAAATTATTTTTACATATGATTGAGGAAAAATGATACATTAAAACTAGCTAACAAAAAAGGACAAACAAGAAGAAGATAGAAAATTTGGGCTGAAATCCTATTTCTGGTTCAGTTTAACTTTGTGACCTTGGACAAATTACTTAACTTCAGATCTCTGGGCAACTGTCTAAGACTTTAAGTTGTACAAAAATGGCTGAATATGAATTGGTCAAAAAAGCTTCTCATTAGTATTTCCCACCCAAATAAAATCATAGATATACTGGATGACAGGTTCTGTGCAAATCACTTTCTGTTTCCGTATCCCAGGCAACTTCCCAAGATTCTACATTGAAAAGTTAAGTGCTGAACTTCACTGGCATTGAATGTTTCTTTAAAAAATAAAGGAAAAAACTAAACTAATTATCCAGTTTCAAATAGAATAGTGCTTTATATACAAATGATTCAAGTGTGACCAAAAATCAGTAAAGATTGACTCATAAGAAGTTCAGAATTTTAATTCTCAATATCCTATTACTGAGGAATTTTGAAATGAAAGTGGCTCCATATTTTCCTCATAACAGCCTTTGAGTAACAGCCTAAAAAAGATTGGCTAACATTAACAGCTGTGGAAACAAATTTAGAGAGATGCATTGACTTTTCTGAAGTCCAATAACTGTTAAGTATTGGAGCCAGGAATTGAACCCAAGTTTTCTGATAACCAAATCCAGTAGTCTAACCATTCATTATATCACTCTATAGATTGAACAAAGCTGATTGACTATTTGGGACACTTGACTTTTTGTTTCTACCAGATGCCTATAGATTCAGGGCCAACCTGTTTAGGTAGCACAGATGTCTCATAATTTCTGTAGTGGATTCAGAGGACTTTATAATGTATGATTGTCACTTTCACAATTTCTCATTTGTTTCATTCTGTGGCCATTTCATGTAATGTGTCTGACTGGTTTAGATCATTGTCACTGTAAATAATGCCAAAAGCATAAAAGAATCATGCACATTAAATAGTTTGTTTTTGAGGAGAGCAAAATGCATATATTTGCATTGGAATTTTTTGCCAGAAAGGCATGATGTATATATTCTAAGAAGACTAGATGTCCTTTGGGAGACTATCTTCCTAAGGATATTGTGGCCCATGCAAAAAAAACACTAGATTTATAACTGATGAATCTGGTTTCACAGAATTATAGAATGGTCATTTAATTCAATTCATTTACAAAAGGAACTTCTACAATAACACCCAACAGCAGATCATTTGGCCTGTTCCTGAGACCACTAATGAAATAGAAGATGTTTCTGCATTCCAAAAGATTTTGGTGAGAGGTTTTCAAGGTACAGTGGGAAGAAGAGTTTCCAGGGACAAAGTCTCAGTATCAAAATTCAGTCTGATAATTGCCACTTGTGTGAAATTGGACAAGTCACCTGTCAGCCTCAGTTTCCTCATGTGTAAAGTGAGAGAGTTGGAGTAGATGACCCCTTAGTTTCCTTTGTTCACTTAAGAAATGATCTTTGCATTCATTTATGACCTTTATTTCTCTAGTTATCCTACTGTTTTGAGACTTCTCTCTGCTTCCATTGTTGATCTTGAGTAGCAATCCCCTTAACCTATATTCCAGCAAACAGTTTTTCATATAAAGCCCAGTCTTCTCACTAGCATGTTTGCAAATATCAGGTGCTAGAGCTAGCTTATATGATCCAAGAGCCATTTTTGAAATTTTTAATGTAAGAATTTATACCTCAGCAATGGACAAACTACAAATCAGAGGCTGTTTTGTTTTGTTTTATTGATTGTCTACTTTTAAGTGATGTAGAAAAAGGCTCATAAAATAGATGAAACATAAATGTTTATTTGGGTACACTTTGGGTTTTTTGGAGCCATTTGAGGAGGGAGGTGAAATACATATTTATATGACACCTATCTTTTATTGATACTGCACTAAGTACTTTACAAGTATCCTTTCCTTTCATTCTCACAACAAATAAGGAAAGTAGATATTATTATCATCCCTATTTTACAGTTGAGAAAACTGAGGCAGAGTTTACTTGACTTGCCCACATTCACACAGCTTTTCTCTGAGGCTGTGTTCAAACTAAAATTTTCCTGACTCCAGCTCAGCCCTTTATCTACTGTACTACCTTGTTTGTTGTTCAATCATCTTTAGTTGTGTCTGACTCTATGTGACCCCATTTGGGGTTTTCTTGGCAACAATACTGGAGTATTTTGACATGTATTTTACCAGCTCATTTTATAGATGAAGAAACTGAGGCATACAGGATGAAGTGACTTGCTCAAGAGAAGATGAATCTTCCTGACTCCAGGTCCAACCACCTAGGAGTCTATTAAACACTGACCAGAATTTTTCAAGTCCAGTCAATGTTGCACTTTAAGTTCATAAAGCCAGTATCAGTTAATCCAACTACACACACACACACACACACACACACTGAATATACCTAGAGACATACACATATATGTATACACAGACACATCCATACATATATACATACACATGTGTGTATACGTAATATATAGATATAGGTAGATATAGATAATTCTAGGCTGCAACTTTTCCCTAACAAGAGAAGATATCATTGACTAGACGGGGTGTCATGAGCTAAGATATGCAGCTGGCCCCTTTTGCTGCATAACTCTATTTAGAAAGCTGTAGGTGTTCCTCCTATTTGGAGACACCCTCATCTCTTACTAACTTCTGTACAGACTCTATTAAAAGTAGAGACAACTGTGACATTATCTACAGAAAGAAAGTCTGATTAATTTCATACTATTTTGGATTAGAACTCCAAATTAGATTCAGGATAGGTGATAACATTGCTGGTTGGAAATAGGCTTAAGGTAGGGGTGGAGTGAAGTTACCATCCTGTTGGCTTCTGTTTTCAGGCTTGCTTCTATGTTAGGGAAACTTTATAAATCTAGGTGACTATTTATGGATTATTGGTTAACACTGCTCACTATGTAAGCCAAGCAGCATCATAGAGTAGAAAGATCATAGAATTTGCAATCAGGGTATTGGGCTCTGAAATCTGCCACTTTCTACATGAGTGACCTTGAAAACGTCACATAAATGTTTTTTGGCCTCATTTTTCTCATTTCCACCAATCAATCAATAAGCATTTATTTAGTGTCTGTTATGTATCAAGCAATATTCTTAGCATTCAGGATAGAAATACAATGGGTGGAATAAACCTTATTTATAAAGAGTTCACAATCTTAATGAAATGATAGAGTTAGATCACTACTGGAAGGAACCTTTTCTTTTCAGTTCCTTAGTTATGAACCTATTTTTGAAGTTCTGTCAAGAACTCAAAACATAATTTATTACTTTTCTGTAAAAGGGGAGCAACTTTTGGGGTCTTCCTCTAATCAATGTGATTCAGTATTTATCATTGCAGATGTTTCCTCAGCTGATGAGTATTGCAACCTATCTATACTCAGTGTCTTGGGACAAATCTTTCACAAATTGTCCAACAAATCTTTTATAGGGCTAGCCAGCAGAACTCCCAAAGGAATTCTATGTTGATTTGATCTTCTATGGCTTCTTATATAAAGCATAAGATATAATAAGAATTACACCTTGCTCATTTCTCATGATATTAATTAATCTCATACATTTTCTTGATACAATCCTTTACTTTGATTTCTGTTGTCAGTACTGTTTTGGTAGTATATTGCTGACCATTCATATCTACTATGGGACCACATTTCCTTTTGGTAATTTCCAAAGTAATTCTTCAAAGACCCTTTTATTTACATTTTCCTAACTTTACAACTCAAGAAACTCCCCTTACCACAAAGGACATTTATTCTCCATATCTACCATGTGCAAACAAAACTGATCAACAAATTAAAAATCTGTAACCTTGGCTATATAATATTGCATACCTAAGTATTTGTTCCTTCTTGGACTAGAGAACTGTGGAGGTCATTGGGATTATTGGAAGGAGTCTTTGAAGCCATATATGCATCAAGCATTATTATTTTCCTCTTTATTGTAAACAAAATATGCAGTATAAATATCTCATTTCATGCTGATGGTTTTATATTGTTAATGCTTTACTTGTGCCTAATAGGAAAAAATAGGTTTTAAATGAATCTACACAGAAACATCTAGACAACTTCCAGCTCCATTTTCATTCTGAGTTCCCACAATTGCCAACTAAAGCCAAAAAGAACTTGGTGTCTCTTTTTACAAGCTTCCTGGTAGAGCATCAAAAAAAATTAGATAAGAATTTTGACGGTCATTGTTCAGATCTAAGCTCTATTACTAAGTAAACATGTGACCTGGGGGAATTTGTATCAAATCTCAGCATCACTATCTCTATCTGTAAAATAATACAGAAGTGAATTAAATAATTTTCAAGTTAACTTCTAGCTCTTAATCTCTGATTTTGTCTAATCCTATAGCTGGGAAAGTAACTTTTATGCACTTGGTTGCAATGAAATCTAAATTATTATGAAACTAGTTGGGGAGCAGGATTTAAGGTTGAAATTTTAACTAGATTCCTAATCTCTGAAAGGTATGAAAGATTACCACCAGTCTCACTAAATCACAGTACAATAAATAAGCAAACATACCTTACAAAGACTAAAGCTATAAAACACAAATATTATCATTTTTAAATAGATGCCATTGAAATGAATAAAAAACAGACCCAGTGTGGATGCCACTTTCACATATCCAAGGCCTTTCTTGGTATCCTTGGGTGTTAATGCTATCTTGAAACGGGGACATACTTTGTTTTGACGTGTTTTATTATTATTTTTTAATTAAAGAGAGTTGACAGTGTTGAATTAGGTTCAGTTGTTGGTGTGATTTTTATTTCATGGCATAAATATTACATCCAATATATCCTTCCTCCATCCCATCCCCATTCTGGAAAAAAAAGCAAATAAAAATTATTTAAAAAGAACATTCTAAAAGAGAAAGCAGTAGGGACAGAGGCTAGGGACGGTATTGTGAGGGATTAATTGAAAAATTTGGGACATTCCCTCTAACTGGGAAGGTTCACACCTTCTTTGGAAATTTGTTTTGTTTTGTTTTAGTTTTACTGTGTATTTCTTTGGTTTTTTTTAATTAAAGCTTTTTATTTGAAAAACATATGCATGAATAATTTTTCAACATTGACCTTTGCAAAGCTTTTTTTTTTTTCTTTACAAATTTCACCTCTACCCTTATTCCCTCCCCTACATGGCAGGAAGTCTAATGCATGTTAATTATGTTAAAATACTTGACAAATCGAATATGTGTATACATATTTACACAGTTATCTTGCTATACAAGAAAAATCGGATCTACAAGAAAAAAAATCTGAGAAGAGAAACATAATGCAAGCAAATATTGATAGAAAGCATGAAAATGTTATGTTGTGGCTCACATTCAGATCCCTTTCTCTCAGTGTATATGGCTTTCTTCATCACTGAACAATTGGAACTGGTTTGAAACATGTCATTAGTGAAGAAAACCATGTCCTTCAGAACTGATCATCATATATTCTTATTGTTGCCATGGATAATGATTTCCTGGTTCCCAAATATTTTATGCTATCAACAGTTATTTTGAATGGAATTTCTTTTTGTAACTCTTGCTGCTGAACTTTGTTGGTAATATATAAAAATGCTAATGATATATGTGGATTTATTCTGTATCCTGCAACTTTGCTAAAGTTGTGAATTGTTTCTAGTAGTTTTTTAGTTGAGTCTCTAGGGTTCTCTAAGTATACCATCATGTCATCTGCAAAGAGTGATAATTTGGTTTCTTCATTACCTACTCTGATTCCTTTTATCTCTTTTTCTTCTCTTATTGCTAAAGCTAACATTTCTAATACAATATTAAATAGTAATGGTGACAGTGGGCAGCCTTGTTTCACTCCTGATCTGATTGGGAATGGTTTTAGTTTGTCTCCATTACATATGATGCTTGCTGATGTTTTTAAATAGATGCTCCTGATCATTTTAAGGAAAAGCCCATTTATTCCTATACTCTCTAGTGTTTTTAATAGGAAAGGGTGTTGGATTTTGTCAAAGGCTTTTTCTGCAACTATTGAGATAATCATATGGTTTTTGTTAATTTGGTTATTAATATAATTAATTATGCTGATAGTTTTTCTAATATTGAACCAGCCCTGCATCCCTGGTATAAATCCTACTTGGCCATAGTGTACTATCCTGGGGATGACTTTCTGTAATCTCATTGCTAATATCTTATTTAAAATTTTTGCATCAATATTCATTAGGGAAATTGGTCTATAGTTTTCTTTCTCTGTTTTTACCCTACCTGGTTTAGCTATCAGCACCAGATCGGTCTCATAGAAGGATTCTGGCAGTGTACCTTCTGTCCCTAATTTGTCAAATAGTTTGTGTAGTATTGGAATCAATTGTTCTTTGAATGTTTGGTAGAATTCACATGTAAATCCATCTGGCCCTGGAGATTTTTTCTTAGGGAGTTGGTTAATGGCTTGTTCTATTTCTTTTTCTAATATGGGACTATTTAAATAATTTATATCCTCTTCTGTTAACCTCGGCAATCTATATTTTTGTAGATATTCCTCCATTTCATTTAGATTATCAAACTTACTGGAATAAAGTTGGGCAAAGTAACTCCTAATTATTGCTTTAATTTCCTCTTCATTGGAGGAAAGTTCTCCCTTATCATTCTTGAGACTAACAATTTGATTTTCCTCTTTCCTTTTTCTTATCAAATTAACTAAAGGCTTACCTATTTTGTTGGTTTTTTCATAGAACCAACTCTTAGTTTTATTTATTAACTCAATAGTTTTCTTATTTTCGATTTTATTAATTTCTCCTTTTACTTTTAGAATTTCCAATTTGGTATTTAATTGAGGGTTTTTAATTTGTTCTTTTTCTAGTTTTTTTAATAATAAGCCCAATTCGTTGATCTTTTCTTTCTCTATTTTATGCAAGTAAGCATCTAGACATATAAAGTTGCCCCTTATAACCGCTTTGGCCGTATCCCACAAATTTTGGTATGTTGTCTCCTTATTGTCATTCTCCTGGATGAAATTATTGATTGTGTCTATGATTTGCTCTTTCACCCATTCATTCTTCAGGATTAGATTATTTAATTTCCAATTACCTTTTGGTTTATTTTCTCCTGGCCTTATATTGCATGTAATTTTTATTGCATCATGATCTGAAAAGGATGCATTTACTATTTCTGCCTTTCTGCATTTGATTTTAAGGTTTTTATGCCCTAATACATGGTCAATTTTTGTATAGGTTCCATGGACTGCTGAGAAAAAAGTAAACTCTGTACTGTCTCCATTCAACTTTCTCCATAGATCTATCATACCTAACTTTTCTAACAATTGGTATATCTCCCTAGTTTCTTTCTTGTTTATTTTGTAGTTTGATTTATCTAATTCTGAGAGAGCAAGGTTGAGATCCCCCACTAGTATCGTTTGGCTGTCTATTTCTTCTTGCATCTCTCTTAATTTCTCCCCTAGGAATTTGTGTGCTATTGCACTTGGTGCATATATATTTAGTATAGATATTGCTACATTATCTATGGTACCCTTTAATAAAATATCGTTCCCTTCCTTATCTCTTTTGATTAGATCTATCTTGGCTTTTACTTGATGTGAGATAAGGATTGCTATCCCTGCTTTTTTTTGTTCACCTGAAGCATAATATTCTCTGCTCCAGCCGTTTACCTTCATCCTATCTGTGTCACTATGTTTTAAATGTGTTTCTTGTAGACAACATATTGTGGGATTCTGGTTTTTAATCCAGTCTGCTATCCACTTCCGCTTTGTGGGAGAGTTCATCCCATTCACATTCACAGTTAGAATAACTAATTCTTTATTTCCTGCCATCTTATTTACCCAAGTTATGTTTTCCCCTTTCCTTTCCCCTTTCTCCCTTCCCCCCTCCTCAGTACTTTGCTTTTGATGACCCCTCCCCCAAACAATACTCCTCTTTCCTTTCCCCTTTCTCCCTTCCCCCCTCCTCAGTACTTTGCTTTTGATGACCCCTCCCCCAAACAATACTCCTCTTTCCTTTCCCCTTTCTCCCTTCCCCCCTCCTCAGTACTTTGCTTTTGATGACCCCTCCCCCAAACAATACTCCTCTTTCCTTTCCCCTTTCTCCCTTCCCCCCTCCTCAGTACTTTGCTTT
>JAJPUD010025252.1:0-17804 GCA_023553655.1 Myrmecobius fasciatus | reverse complement strand
AAGAGGAGGGCCCAGGTGGGTAGTGGTGAGGAGGACAGGAGGAGGGCCCAGGTGGGTAGTGGTGAAGAGGGCAAGAGGAGGGCTCAGGTGGGTAGTGGAGAGGAGGACAGAAGGGAAGGCCCAGGTGGGTAGCAGTGAGGAGGGCAGGAGGAGGGCCCACTTACTTAGCACTCTCAAGGCTTGTATTGAAACAGTCTTAGAGTCTTGGATTCTTAGAACATGAGACCTGGAAGGGATCTTAGAGCTCACCTAGCTCTCTTTCATATTTTACATATGGGGAAACTGAGGTCCTGAACAGCATGTAGTGTGGCGTGGGATTGATCTAGTCAAGGAGCCTTGCTCTCCCAGCCTGGCTTGTCTTCTCCCCAGATCCAGGGTACTGCCATGACAAACGTCTTGAAGCCCCTACGTCAGGGGTTGGCCCCCGAGTCTGACGTCTCCCTTGCCCATGTCTTGGCTTCCCGAGCTGACCTCTCCCGATTGGTCCCAGCCTCAGGCCGGGCTGCCCGTCTTGTCACTTGCTGCCCCATCAATAAGGTGCTGATGGGCCCGGTCCCTGACCGAGGGGGCCGGCCCAATGAGCTAGAGGCCCCTATGCCCAGTTGGCAGAGCCGTAGAGAGGCTGGGCACCAACGCTGGGCACGGAAGAAGAAAAGACGGTGAGCAGGATGCTGCTACCCTCCCAGGGCCCATCAGGAGACCTCTGTCACTGGGAGAGAGGCAGCCCTAAGGATCCCAGGGTTTGCATCCAGTTCCCTTTGGTCCTCATTCTCACCAAAGCCAAGATTTCTGGAAAAATAGATTTAATTTACATTATCTGCATCGCATGTTTTTGCCTGTGGCTGGACCAGGATGGGGAGGGGGGAGAACGAGGTCAAGGATTTGAGTTTTGTCTCCAGAGTCACTGGCTTCAGTGTTGAGTCAGCACCACCCAGCTCCATGTTGGGATTCTCCAGCACCAGCAGTCTGTGATCCTATGGGCACATGGAAGGCCCCAAGGGCACAGGCACTCTGCCCAAGTGCTCTGGCATTGACCGGGGCCCCCAACCACAGCCTGTCCATCCTCTTGTCTCCCCTGCCTTCTTACCAGTTGTGTCTCCTATAGCACGGGGGTAGGGGCCTTGTCTGAGGTAGCCCCATCCAGAGCAGACTCCGTTTGGGTCCAAGCATGACGGAGGTGGGCTCTCTTTTGGGTCCCAGGAGGAGATGAGTAAGGGGAGCTCTCTTCAGAACCTGAGAAGAGGGGAAGTGGGGTCTTGAGAGTCTTCCCTGCAGCCCCTAGTTCCCTTCCCAGGATTCAGGGGTCCAATTCTTCCCATGCCCAGGGCCCCAATACTGGGGGCCAGAATCTCTTCAAAGGGGGCCTCACCAGTGGTGGGGACTTCCTGCGGTGGAGGGAGCCCAGGAGGGCTGGCTCCCACCTTCTTCTTGCACTCGACCTCCACTTTATCCTTGCAGTGTCTATGACAGCAGAGCCCACAGTCTGGGAGAGAAGGAAGGAGGGCTGGTCATGGAGGCGCGGGCCCACAAGTACCCTTTGCCCCCTTCCCCCACCAGTCACTCACCCCGGCAGCGGTAGCCCTGCTTGGTGACTCCCCAGAGCTGAGGAGAAAACAAATGAAAGAGTGAGGTTACCTTGGCCAGCGGGGGGGGGGGCGATAGTAAGGACTGCAGAAGTGGCCGAGCTTGGGGGCTCCCAACCTTAGGATGTTTAAGGGGCGAGAGCTGCCCCGGTGGTTTCATTGCTCTATGGATCTCCCGCTCCCAAGACAGCTTGATAACCTACTGGGTTCTACTTGCCTAGAATGCTGGCACAGTAGTGCCATGATGAGATCCCTCAGCCAGCAGACTTTTAATCCCCATCTTTCTGGCCCCAAGGCTAGCCTTTTATGCCTCTTGCATTTAAAGGCTTTTAAGTTTATTTGGCAATTTTGGACAGGGAGGGTAGTAAGTCAGATCCCCAGTTGCTGGGGGGGGGGGGCAGCAACATTGGAGCCTTAGGGCCTGGACACTGGAGTCCTCAGAGGAAGCTTGGGGCAAATTTCAGACCTGAGGCCTCCTTGAAGAGTATCTGATCAAACCCACCTAGGGAAACTATCCTGGAAGGAGGAACTTGTCAAGGAAGTTAGTTTTTAGAACTGAGAACCAGGACAGGAGATGGAGTTGGGATCCCTAGGGAGCTGAATATCTAGCCCCTAAGGCATGATTAGTGGAGGGGACCGGGCATCTTTACTCTCAGAGAAGTGGGCAGAGGGTAGTGGGATGGCACGGCTGAGGCACTAGGGGAGGAAGGGGAGATATGCTTACAAAGCCACTGCAACTACCACAGAATGTGGGCTTCTTGAAAGTGACCTCATGGAAAGGATGTAGAAACGACAGCCCCAGCTTGGCGCAAATGGCACTGGCCCGAAGCAGGTAAGCTGTCAGCTCCTCCTGGCTGAAGGGGCCATCACTGGGCAGATCAAGGTAAAAAACGGTCCAAATCAAAGAACTTCCCCCTGGCACCCCTCAAGGACCCCAAAATCCAGCCTCCTTCACTTGAGTAAGGACCCCTCATATTCAGGGCCTTTAATCCCTACCCCTTCCCAAGAAGGTGTGGACCCATTCCCAATTCCTCTCAGGGACCCCGGTCTGTGCCCCTCACCCCTGTCGAGGAGGTGGGTGGAGGCCATGGCAGGCAAAGGGAAAACTACTGGACAGACGTTCAAAGTCTTCTTGCGAGATGGTGCCCCGGCCTTCTGGATCATAGTTCTTGAAAACAGACTATAGAAGGAAGGGACCCAGGCTGTCAACCTGAGCACAAACCCCCTTTGCCACTTCTCCCCCCAACAAATGCAAAGGCTTCCTCTCACCTCCACCAACTGTTCCACATGTCGACTCAAGGTGATCCTGTCAGGCTTGGGGGCTACTCCAGGAGCCCACTCTACTACAAGGGGTGCTTTGAAGGGGGAGGGGGGCTGCAGACAGGGACAGAGGGGGAGATATTAGCCCTGGAAAGTAAGGTTTGAAGGTTTAGAGTTCAGAGGTCTAGGACATGTGGGGGTGGGGGGAATAAAGGGCCATTCTCACCAGAGTCTTGGGGCATCGGGGCTCCCGGGCATAGGAAAGTTCATAAATCTCATCTTCAGTGTAGAAGAGATCTAGGGACAGCTGGAGGAAAGGTAGGGCATCAGACGGTGCCCTTATGCCCATAACTGAGCCCCTCAGCTCCTTCCCTGCTTCCTGAGGCCCTGCTCTGGCCACCTTGCTTCTTGCTTGCCCCATCCCACCTCGTACTTCTGTGAGACTCAGTGCTGGAAGAGCCTGGCATCCATAGGGAGGGCTTTGCCCAAAGTGGCATGGTGGAATTGGCACTAGTTACTTGGCCCAGGGGTTTCCTCCCTGCACTGCACTTCCAGCATTAGCCCCTCACTTTTTTGTTGTTGTTGTTGTTGTTGTTTTCTGGTCTTGGTTCTGACCATACAGACAGGACCACTTGTGTGGCCAAGCTCCCTAGCCTCCCTCCCTCCTCTTCTACAGTGGGGGAGCTGAGGCAAAGGAAAGGGAAGGGGCCCTTGGTTCTGCCACCCCTTCTTCCTGCACCGTGAGGAGATGCAGCAGGTCCTGGTTGACACCACCAGGTGGGCTCTGGGCCTGGAGAGCTCTGAGCTCTTGCAGCCGAAGGTAGAGGCTGTTAAGCTTGGCCACGTGAAGCTGCCCATCCGGAAGGCGGTCGGGCATGGCTTGATGCAGCGAGACAAGATCCTTCAGGTGGACGCCCAAGATGGGCAGGTGGAAGCCTGAGCAGCCAGCCCAAGCCCGACGATAGAGGGCATAGTTGTTGTGGGAGCTCAGGAGTTCTGTCAGCTCTAACAGGGTCTGGAGTATGGGAGGAGAAAAAGCCGAGAGCAGAAAAGTGGGCATGGAGGGGACAGAAGTGGCAGAGGACCTAGCAAGGCCCCTTCGAGACCACCCACCTCATCTTAATTAAGGGGGAAACAGATCAGCAGAGGGGAAAGGATTTCATGCCCTCGTCCAGAGGACCCAGAAAGGGCCCTCAGAGACATCTCTTACTGAGGAAGAAACAGGCCAGGAGGGGAAAGGGCTGGGCCAAGGTTGCCCCATGAATTGGGAGCATCTGGGAAACAAGGATGGAGAGGGATCCCCCACCCCATTCTTTGTGGGACTGGGGGAGACCAGGGGCACATGGGCATTCTGAGCCCGGGAAGAGCAGGGGGCAGAAAGGCTCTCCTGGGGCAGGTCTGGCTGGCTCACTTTGGTGCTGTCAGGGCTCAGATATGCATGGGAATCCTTGAGCCGGGAGATGGCACTGTGACACAGGCCACCAGTCACTGCCATAAGCGTGTTAAAATTCTGTAGCTGCCGCAGCCTCTGAGGAAGGAAGTGGAGATGTAGCATAGAAGGGGGGAGGGTTAGAACGGTGTGCAGAGATTGGAGGCAGGAACTAGGCAGGTGTTGGGAACTGGGGAGAGGGTAGTCCCTCTTAGCATGGTGGGAAACTAGGTTTGGAAAGAAATGGATCTGGATTCAAATTGAACTTGGGACACTAATTGTATGACCCTGAGCAAGCCACATAATTCCCGTTTGTCTCAGTTCCTCGAGTGTTAAATGGGGACACGCTGGAAAAGGAAATGGCAAACCACTTTGGCAAGAAAACCCCATAGATAATGTCCATGGGACACATGGAGTTGGACATTACCAAACAACAAATTTGAATTCATAATGTCAATTTTGCCACTGTGTCACCTGTGTGACTGGGCCAGACTTCAGCTTTCTGAGCCTCAGTTTCCTTATTTGTCAAGTGAGGGAATTAAACTTCTGGTCTTCCCCTTCCAGCTTTAAATCTGTGAATCTATAAACTTGTTATAGTTAGGAGTGGATGGGGACAATAGGAAGTCAAAAGCAGATGGACTCGGGCGTCTGAGGGATGGCCCCAACATCTTGCTTTGGGCCAGAAGTCTCAAGGAGATGGAGCCAGGACCTGGGTGCAGTCAGGGATGATGATGCTTTGGAGGACTGAGAACACACAGGATGGCTGGGGGAGGGATCTTACCTGGGCTACGTGAATGAACTTGTCAAGCACCTGACCTCTCTGAGATGGGCTGGGCCGGCTCAGGACCATGACCTGTACCCATCTGGACACGCTGTTGGTGAGTCCTACGGAGCTCTCCAGGGTTGGACAACCTTGTACTGAGCCATGGAGTACATAGCCCCGCAGGTCCTGAGGCTGGGGAGAGAAGTTCAGGAACATCCTGACCTAGGCCCCATTGTCTAGGTCTTAGTTTAGTCCATAAGCATTAGAACCACAACCCCTCTTCCCAGCCCTAAGCCCCCAGGGCCCTCCATAGCTTTGTCTCAAGGCACTAGAGTATCTGAGCTCCAGCCCTGACCAGTGGAGCTTCCTCTCTCCTCCCTGCTAGGTCTCAGCCCTAGGCCTCTTCTCTATGACTTCTGGACCAAATACCTGACCCGCTCACCATCCCTCACTCCCAGAAGGCAAAGCACTCATCTCTCACATCTTCTGCCCTGACAGGCCTAACTCAGGACCTACTCAACCAAACCCCACCCCGAGTCTCTACCTCCCTCACAGCCCTGGCTGCGATTTCAAGGATCCCAATCACTCCTTCATCCCAACAAACATTTACTAATCAAGGCATGAGGCTCTGGATACAAAGGGACCGAATTCTTGCCTTCCAGAAGTTTGCTGAGCCCACTGCCCTCTGCGTCTGCCCCTAGGCCTTATCTAGAACCTGAGTCCTAGGGCCCACCCAGGTCTGACCATTAAATCCCTTAGCTTCTTGTCCCCAGCCTTGATCATTAACTAGCTCCCCCTCAAAGCTGTTTCTGGATGCAAGCATCCAGGGCCTTCGACTTGGACCTCTGTCTCTTCCCTGTAATAAGCTTTCTCAAGGTTCACATGAACAGGTCAGGGGTCCGCCACTTCCTCTCTCCCTCCCTCTGACACTCCTCTGTCCACAGGACCTCACCGTGATTGCCCGGAAAGCTCTGAACTCTAAGTCCGTGAGATGTTCTGCCAGCTCCCCTGTCTGCAGGTGGTCAAAGATGAGGGATACCTTGCGTTTCTTCCCCAACCCTGGGCTGTTGGATGGTGGGAGGGGTCCCTCTGGGGGACTCGGGCTGAGGAGGAAAAAAAAAAGGGGTAAATGATTCAAGAAAAAGGAACATAAGAGAGAAATGACAGAAAAAATGGGGGAGAGATACTGCAGATAGGGATTAGGATACCAGAAGGAGAGAATAGACAATGAATGATAAATCCCTTACCTCCAAGTGGGGGTCCCCAGGCATCTCTGGGCTGCATTGCCTTCCTGCCTCACCAATTCCCAGAACTTGCTGATGATTTCATCAAGGTGGGGTTCCAGGTGCAGGGCCTCGGGGTATTGCCCCATCCAATACCTGAGGGAGAGGGTAAGGAGAGAGGCTGAAATCAGGGAGATCTCTGGGAGGGAGGCAAAAGTCATTTCTGGGAGCTAATGGGGGTTCTTAGATTTCCTACTGCTTGGAAGGATCATTTAGTCTATTCACATTTACTTGACAGGTGAGGAAAATAAAGGCCAGAGGCTTAGAGAATCTTGGGATTGGGTGGGGGGCTGGATCTGACATCTTGATAGGCCTGTGGCATGTCTCTTGGAGGAAGGTTGGGGCTGGGGTTAATGGAGCAGGCTCTGTGCTAAGGCAATTTGTGGGAGTTCTCTGCGATTGGCCAGAATGTGCCCCGAGTCCCAGGGTCCTCACCTGACTAGGTTACAGATCTGCAGCCGTCTCTGCTCTTGGCGGTCTCCTTTAGCCTCCTGGTACGTGAATCTGTTAAGGGTCTTCCTATAGTAGCTTGTGCTCCCCCTCACTTCAGTCATGGCCACCCCACCCCTCCCTTTATACTTCTCCCACTGCTCCCCTGGAGGATATATGCTGAGCAGGCGCTGGGCAAGGTCAGCTGAGGACAGCACCCAGCTGTGCATGGTCAAGGCCATGTTGAGCATGTGGTCCCCTCGGCACAGTCCACCGGCAGTGTCTGGATCGATCAGGGGTAAGAAGGACAGAGTTGGGGAGGAGTCACAGAATACAAGGCAGCTCAGGGGGTGCAGAGCACTCCACTTAAAGGTCATTGCCAAGTCCCATCCTTCATTGCCTAGGTAGGGAAGCTGGGGTCCAGAGAGGAACTGGAATTGCCATTAGCCACGAGAATCCAGGTTATCTGACTGTCCATCACCCCACCCCCACGGGCATCAGAGGAGTAGGGATTGGAGGCTAGCAGGTCAGAGATCAAAGGGCTAGGAGTTAATTATACAGTTAATAAAGTTAAGTAAAAGCCTCAGTGGGTAACAAGAGCAGCAGCAGCAGCTATGGTTTATATAGCGCTTACTCTGTGTTAAGTACTGTACAATTATAACAACCCTGGGAAGTGGGTGCTATTATTATCCCCACTTAACAGATAAGGAAACTGAGGCAAACAGATTAAGTGACTTGCCCAGAATGACACACAAATAATAAGTGTCTGAGGTCATAGTTGAACAGGCTTCCTGACTCCAGGTCCCTGCTCTGGGGCGCCATCTGGTGGCCTCTTTAGAGTACAGGATGGGGGATGGAGGAAGAAGAGGGAGAGGGGGGCGGGGGGGTGTTCCCAGTGCAGCAGTGGCCACTTACCAAAGGAATGGATGCATTTCTCCAGTAATTCATCTAGGCTGCAGCCTCTGCTGAGGGGTCCCAGCGTCATGGAGGCCATGACCTTGTCGATCTCCCGGGGACTGGGGCAAGTCATGTGCCTGCGGCCCTGACGGGCCCTCCCCCGGGCAGGTGCAGTTCCCAAGCATTCCAAGTGAGCCTTCCTGCAGGCAGAGCCCCAACATTAGCACAGCACCCCCCCTTCTCTCCCATCATTCCAGGCTCAGCTCAGGGTGTTTCCTGAGCCCTGCCTCCATTTCTCAGGACCCTGCTACTAAGTGATAAGTAATATAATATAATTAATATAATATAATATAATATAATATAATATAATATAATATAATATAATATAAGTGATTGTAAGTATCACTTCCTTCAGGCAGACTTCTTTTTTTTTTTTTTTTTTTTGCTTTTTGCTGAGGCAATTGGGGTTAAGTGACTTGCCCAGGGTCACACAGCTAGGGAATGTTAAGTGTCTGAGACCAGATTTGAACTCAGGTCCTCCTGACTTCAGGGCTGGTGTTCTAACCACTACGCCACCTAGCTGCTCCTTTCAGGCAGACTTTTAAGATTGCACTCCACCATACACATACACACCATCAACTCTCAACCCAGAATTCCCCCCACCCCCAACTATGATGAGCAGAGTCCTCAGATAGGGTGAGACTTGAAGTCCAGATGTCTCATTTGCCAGTCTCCCCTTCAGCAGGATTCCAGGCATCTGGGCTGCCATTTGTAGGGAATGGGGATGAGGGAATTCTCAGTCACTGACTCCAACTCCTCTGAGCTGGACTGAGTCCCTAGGGCTGAGATAGCTTCAAGGAAAGGTTAAAAATAAACCTTCCAGCATGGAACAGAGGAGCCTCTGGGGAATTGGGGGGGGGGAGAAAGAAACCCAGGATGAGACCCACATGGAGGGGATGACAGAGAAGGACAAAGAAGGAGAGGTAGAGCAGATCTAAAGAGATAAGGAGAGAAAAAAGAAACGGAAGGGGAGAAACACAAGGAAAGTAAAGAGATAGTTGTGGAGACTGATCACAGAATGTTAAAGCTGGGACAAATTGTCTAAAACAAATCTTGTTAAGAAGAGGAAGCTGAGATCTAGAGAAGGGAGGTCTTGGGCCATAATGGAGCTAAGCTAAGATTTAAATCCAGGTGTCTTGGGGTGAAGAAGGAAAGATAGAGCTAGAGAAAGAAGAAACACTCACAAGAGTTTCTTTTAAACATGAATGCAGTTTGAAAAAGCCTCTGAAGCCTCCAGTCAGTGCACAGCTCCTCCCCAGCACATACACACCCCAAGTCCTAGGGTGTGAAGGCATCTGGGAGTGGCCCAGAAGCTCAGCTCCTTCCACTCCATTTGCCTGGCTCCCCCACTACCACTAGCAGAAGGGGAAGTACATAAGTCCTTTCCTTCTTCTGAAACCCACTTCCACCCCCTTTCCTTCTTGCTGCCCATTTCTTACCTGCTTCCAGGCAGGTCTTTCCCTGTCCCTGGTCCTGGCCCATCTCTCTCAGAGGAGAGCAGAGCCCTGTAAAATTAGTGGTCAGAAGATCCAGCCAGCCCAAGTGCTGTGCGTCATACCCCCTGAGATTCCTAGGGCAACTTGGAGTTTCCAGCCCAGGGACCCAAGTATGTTAGACTCTTCTCTTGCCCTACCCCTTGGGATACAGTGGTTTTCCAGGAGACTATTTTGGGGTTATCTTTGGGTGTGGAATTGGGTAGGAGGGAAATGGACACAGAGAGAAAAACATACCAACATAGACAGATGGATAGAAATGACACAGAGTGATAATAATAACTCTCATTTCTAAAATGACATCAGGGTCATAAAGTGCTTCCTCACAATAATTCTGGAAGGTGCAAAGTACAAATATCATTTTCACATTACAGGAAAGGAAACTGAGTTCTAGAGAAGTTACATACCTAATGAATTTATATAGTTGATGTGAGAGATAGGATTTTAATTTTAATGAAAGACTTAGAGCTCACCAAGTCTAATTTCTTTGGAGACAAAGACAGCTAGGGATGCAGATAGAGATAAATAGAGAGATAATCCCATAGGATTAGGATTGGGGAAAGAGAGACAGATGAGAGATCTTTTGTTTTGATATTACCTTCATTCTCCTCCATAGAGAACCTTACCTTGTAGCAAAGATAAAAAGAGGAGAGAAAAAAAAGCAATGCAACTAAACTAAGTCATAAAACAACCATATGTAGCTATATATGAAGTAATGCATACCCTTATTCTCCTCTCCATACACCCCCACCTCTACAATGAAGCCAACCAGTGTGATTAAGTAGAAAGAGCTACAGATTTGAAGTGAGATTTGTGTTTGAATCCCATTACCTATGTAATATTGAGCTTCCCTCTTAACTTCTTGGGACCTCAGTTTCCTTATCTATAAAATAAGATGGTTGGATCAAATGATATATAAGGTTCCTTCTAGGTCTACAATTCCTCATTTTACAGTTAAGGAAACTGAGGTCTCAAGAGATGACATGGTAAACTCAAGGAAAAGTTGAGTGGTTTGAATCTAGGTACTTCCCCCCCCCCAAAGTCTAGGAGTCTTTTCTCTATATCACAGACTTACAGTGTGATAGGAGTGCACATATGTGTGTGTTCACACACATGCAGGGCAATACAGCTTTATAGGCAAGTGGGATCACAACCACAATGTTACGCTCAGAGAGAGGGTTATAAATAACTGTTACACGAGATACAGAGTGACACAGTGCTACACATAGGTATACACAGAGAGATCCACAGATTCTCTCAGATGTTGCAGAAAGAAACAGAGAGAGGTCAATATTTATACACATGAAGATAAATATGCAATGGCTAGAGATATAGAGGTACGAAATTATACATGGAGACAGTAACAATGTTATAAACAGTTGCAGAGAGATAAAGTTGTATGTGGAGAGCTACAGAGAGTTTCTTTTTTTAAATTAAAGCTTTTTATTTTCAAAACATATGCATGGATAATTTTCAACATTCATCCTTGCAAAACCTCATGTTCCAAGTTTTTTTCTCCCTCCCCTAAATGGCAAGTAATCCAATATATGTTAAACATGGGCAATTCCTCTCTACATATTTCCACAATTATCATGTTGCACACACACAAAAAAAAATCAGATCAAAAAGGAAAACAAAATGCAAACATACAACAACAAAAAAGTGAAAATACTATGTTGTGACCACTTAGTCCACACAATCCTCTCTTAGAGAGACAGTTTCAATGTTATATAGACAAATACAAAGTTATACTGGAGGCAAATAGTTACAATGCTACACACAATTACAGAGATGGAGTAATAAAGTTATACATGAAAATAGTTACAATGTTAAACTCAGTCGCAGAGAAATAAACAAAGTTGCATGTGAAGACAGTTACAGGGTCAGTTACAATATTATATAGACAGATACAAAGTTACACTGGAGACAGTTATAATGTTACAGAGAAAAAGTTACCCATGGAGATAGTTACAATGTTAAACACAGTTGCAGAGAAATAAAGTTGTATGTGCACACAGTGAGAGACAGTTTCAATAATATATGGACAGATACAAAGTTACACTGGAGATAGTTAGAATGTTATATACAATTGTAGAGACAGATAAAAAGTTATTCTCAAGACAGTTATGTTAAACACAGTTGCAGAGATAGGAACACAATTATGCATAGAATTACATTGTTACATGTAGAGTGACTTGAAGACACAAGAATACACAGGATAATTGACTGTTCATTTGGCATTAGCTGGTACCTTAACGATGATTTCAGTCATTGACTATGGAGGAGAAAACAAGCTCAGAAAAGAAAACTGCTTTGCCTGAGATTACAGTGAGCCAACCCACAGATGCAGCACCCCAGCCTGCAGCCTAGAGGAAGAGGAGTCTAGAGGGGACCTAAGTCTCTTGTCTCTTCCTCCCACCCCATTGTGGAATGACTATCCCCCAGAATGACTTGAAGAGCCCCTTCCTCTTTCCTAAGAAAATGGTTTTTAGAATATAAAGCATAGAATGTCAGAGCTGGGAATAGTCTTAGAACAAAGAATGATGAAATTGGAAAAACCCTAGAACAGAGAAAATACCAGAACTGGTATGACTTTAGAATAGAGAATGCCAGAACCAAGAAAGAATGTAAAAGCTAGATTTCCTTAGAACATAGAATCTTAGCACTAGAAGGGACTTAGAGGAAAAGAATGTCAGAACTGGGAGGTACCGTAAGCATCCAATTTAACCCTCTTGACTTCCTCTCTCCTCCTCATCCCTCCCTTAAGGACATGAGACCCTAAACTTCTAGGCATGCTGGTTCTTTATTTATCCTTAGCTAGATCACTTCCCTCCCATCTGTCCTCCCTATAATCCCCCCACCCCCAATAAGAGACCGATATAAAGAGAATGGGAGGGGCCTGAAGAACAGGAGGAAGGGAGTCAATAAGGAAGGAGGGGCAGGAGCCAGGGGATCCCCTCACCTCTTGCTTTCTTTCCGGTTCATGTTGCCCCCTAGGGAGGAAGGGGGAGGAGGTCTAGGTTCCTAGGTAGCCCAGGCTGGGTTGGGTGTCTCTGGGCCCCTCCCCCAATGGCCCCCTCACAGCTTCAGGAGCCTGGGCTTTTTTCCTCCCGGTGAAAGAGGAACTGACCCCCTTCCCCCACTGCCTGTCAGAGAGAGAGAGGAAGAGACACAGGGAGAGACAAGCCCGGGTAGCCTGGGGGGGAGGGGGATTCTCTGAGGTTCCTGCACTGTCCCTTTAGCTCCGCCTGGGTCTGCATTTCTGGCCCTCTCTTTTTTGATATCTATCTTATCTCTCTCACTGTCTTTGCCTCTCTCTCTCTCTCTCTCTCTTTTTTTTTTCTCTGTAAATCCCCATTATCTGTCTCGGATTCTCTTTTTTATGATCTCTCTCCCTGACTCTGTCTCACTCTGGCTGAGACATCGACTTTACCACCTGCTTCTTACAGATGTTCTTCTAGCTCTTTTCAGAGTGACTCCAGCTGTGCCCAAGGAGAAAGCAGATGCTGTCCCCCTCCTCCTCAATGATCTGTGTGGCTGTACCTGGTTCCCCCATGAGGCTAGAGGGGAGTGAAGGAGCTGAGGTGGGCCTAGACCTCAAGGGAAGTTGGAAACACCCCCTCCTTGCTCCAAAAAGGAAAAAGTGAAAGGGCTGGGTGGTTAAAACATGATGACTATAAGTGCTTGGAGAACCCGTAGGCTCCCCTCTTTCCTCTCCCATGACACAGCTGGGGAAGTGGTGCAGATGTGCTGAGTGAGGAAGGCAACTGGTTTCCTGAGTCTTGTGATGGGGGAAGGGGAGGAAGGGAAGTCAGGCAGGGCGAAGTACTGAGGTTTCCTACACCTCCCCATCACCCTACTCTATTACCCATAATACCTAGTGAGTATATTTGCATAAGAATACACACCTGTGAGCTCAGTGGTTCAGCCCAGGTCATGTGCCCTGTTTCCGGTGGGTGGGGCAAGGGCTCAGTGCCATGTAAATTATATGCAGATGAAGTTGTGTATGTATGTGTGTGTGAGTGTGTGTAAGAGAGACAGAGACAGAGACAGAGACGCAGATTTAATCAATATATGTGTACCTTTAGGGGACTGGAGCCTAGAACTGGGAAAGGGTGGGGAGGAAAGAGACTGGATGATATTTAAGAAATTTCTTCCATCAAGAGACCTCAGATATGAGGAACTGAAGGGGCTTGGGAAGGGGGTACCTGTTAGAACCCATCTGTCTAAAACCATCTCGGCTCCTGGCCCAAGGAGGGAAAGAGGAGTGGCAGGGCTACGGGATGCAAGGGGCTAGGCCAATGCATTAGCCCCGCCCCCCCCACTCGGAACCAGTAGGAGTCAGGGGGCGGACTCCAGGAGCCACACACCCCCATTCCCCCTTTCCGAGCCCTTTTTCCAGTGCCATCTCTGTCCTCGCCTTCCCAGCCACCCTCTCCAAGCGTCCGGCCCCTCAGTCCCCACCACCAGCACCCCGGGCCCAGCTCCCCCAGACTCCCAGGCCCCATCCTAGCCACAACTCCCTGGGATCATGGGGGATGGAGGGGAGGGCGAGGATGACGTCCAGTTTCTCCGAACTGTGAGTATCTCGGGGGGTTTGTGTGCCTCGAAGTTTCCGTGCGTCTCTTCTCCCAGGATCCCCGAGGGGCTCTGGCTGGGAACACGTCGTGGTTCTCTGGAGCTGTCTCCTTGCGTCTCTTGCCCATCCCTCAGGCTCACTCTGTGTCTCTGAGTGTCTGTCGTATTTCGGCACTGTCTCTGAGTGTCTCCCTTGGTCTCTGAATATGTCTGGCTCCTATCTGGTTGTCTAGGAGTCTCTAGCTCTCGGAGGACTTGGAGGTGAGAGGTATATAGAGGAAAATCCTATGGCCTCCCCGGATTTGGGGGGGGAGGGGGAGAGAAAGGGAGGGGATTAATGCAAGGAAAGGAGTTCTCTCTCCGCCCCCCCTGGAAGGAGGGAGGTAACGTGGTGGCTGCTTTAGACTGGGACCACAGCTTTGCATTAATGCCAGTTTCCCTGTCGGCTTAATTTAGCTTCCCCCCATCGGCCTCATTCTCCAATTCCAGGCTCTGACCCACTTAGAGTCCTGGGGTGAGGGGTGGAGAGGAGTCCTGGCTGGGGGAGCCTGGAGGAGTCCTGCCGTCCTCGCCGCCAAGCTCCCCTCCCCCTCCGAACAAAGTCTGGGGGTCTCTGCGGGGATGTAACTCAGGCTCTGGGCTCCTGGGTGTGCTGTGTCTCTGCCCGAGCCCCTGGCGCTCCCTTCTCGGAGTCTCTGTGTCTCTGGGCCTCAGTCCCTCCCTCAAATCACGGCAATGGGTTGAATGGGCCGGAAGGGCCCTTCCAGCTCTAAGTTGCCAATGAGTGGAAGGCCTTCTGCCCGTTTCTCGGGCTCGGTCCTTCTGTCTCTGGGTCTCTCGTCTCTGGGTGTCTCTCAATCTCTGCATGGCAGAGCCTGGTCAGGCCAGGGCGGGGGCGGAGATGGGAATTTGGGGGAACAGGTGTGCTGCCCAGAATAGCTGGGGCTGCTGCTGGGAACGGGGGCGGGCAGCCAAGGGGGAGCGGGAGGGGGGAGGGGGGCGTCCAAGGAGGATGAGAGTCGAGGTATCCCTGGCTCCTGCAAACCCCCTCCCCCCCTACTCCCACTCCCGAGAGGCTGACTTGCGTCTCTGGGGGGTGAGGGTGTGCCTTCAATCCAGCCCTCGATACCTCCAGGCTGGGAGCCCTAGCCCCACTCCCTCCCCAGGGCTCAGGAAAATGCTGACGGGGGCACCTTCTCAGCAGAAACCTAACCTTCCCCAAGCAGGACAGGACGGCACAAGGAAGGGTCCAATTTCTAGAAGGGGGAGCAGCCGGGGAGGGGACACTGGGCAGAAGAGGTGTCAGGCGCTGTTTGGGGGGAGGATGGAAGGTTGGGGGCTGAGAGACAGAGACAGCTGTGGATGCCTGCCCCGCCCCCCACCCCACCAGGGCTTCGACCCCTTCCAGATCCAGAGCCCATTGGTACATTTCACAATCCCCGCTTCCCAGCGTCGGCTCCGATTGGCTGGCCAGCTTCACCGGGAAGCTTCTGATTGGTGTGTTTACAATCAGTCAGAAAATCCTGCTAAGCAGAACAGGGACTGGACCTTAAGAGGACTGTGTGATGCCTATCTGGGAGGGGCTGGAGAAACCTCCAAACCTCCTTCACTTTAGGAAATGCTGTCCCTGCCAAAGACGAAGGGATTGAAGCGTTCTGGGGCCTGGGCCTAGATCTAGAACTGGAACTTAGCGGCCACCTAATCCAACCTTCTCGTTTTACAGACAAGGAAACTGAGGCTTAGGGTGAATTACTCACCTAAGGTCATAGTGGATAATAAGTAATAGAAGAGGGGTTTTCAACCAGGTTAGACCAAAATCAGCGATTATTCCACTAGACTAAGATGTCCTTTCCATCCTGTAACACCTCCCCATGAACCCCCCTCTTTTTCTCTTTTGCCCAGTTCCAGATCCGGGCCACAGCTTTGCTCCTAGCTCTGAATCACTAAGTGATTCTGGAGAGTGGAGAAGAAGGGGTAGTGCTGATTGGTGGGGAAGGAGCCTGGCTGGGGGACTCTGGTGGGGGGCTGGCTGGGAGGGACTGGCTGGAGGGCTCTGGTTGGGGGAGTCTGTGGGAGTTCTGACTTCACTGGTTCCCTTCAGCACAGGCCTTAAGGGCTTCTGTTGGAGTTTAGAAAGCCCTGAGGTGATGGCCTTCGAACTGATTTCCCTGCTCCCCCATCGCCCCATCCCCAAACTGCCCAAGAAGCCATAATGGCTCCCTTCCTTGCTTAGGCATTTCCAGCCCTCCAATCTCTCCTCCTAGACTAATTCCACATTATTCCTCATTGTGCATCCTACATTCCCACCAAAATGGTGTTCCCCGCATGTGACGTTCCCTCCACCACCTCTATGCTATTGTCCAAGCCGTCCCCCCTGCCTGGGACTCCATCTTCTCTCACCTCCACCTGGTAGAATGTTTAGCTCTTTCTCTCGAAGGAGACCTTTCCTAATCTCCCCCATGATGCAAGAGCACCCCCCCAACCAAAATGTTTTGTATTTAAATAAGCAAAAGACTGAACCAGGGAAATAGATCTAGAACTAAAAAAGATGATCTAGACTATTCAATCCACTATCATTTAATGTAATTTAATTTTTTTAGTTCATAGTTCAAATCTATTTTCTTTTCCTCCTACCTTCTCCCATTGGAAAAGAAAAAAAAAAAAAAAAGGAAGACAAAACTCCCTTAACAAACATCCATAATCAAGCAAAACAAATTGCACAAATTCACCACTTTCATTTACAGATGAGGGAACTAGGATCCAGAAATGTGATCTGCCCCAGATCACACAGGCAATAAGGGTGGATGGTGGATTTAAACATGGGTCTCCTCAGTAGACTTCTTGAGGGCAGGGACCCTTTGTATCCCCACTACCTACATAGTCCCTGGCCCATAGCAGGTGTTAATAAAGGGTCTTTAAATGTAACTTAATTGAAGTTGCATTTTACAAAGGAGAAAATGTCAGCCCAGAGAAATTAAGGATTTTCCCCAAAGTCACATGGGTCCTTTAATTCCACATCCCAAGCTTTTGTCTCTAAACTACTTATACAGGAAGTATAGGCTGGATGGATAAAACCAGGCAAGCACACAGGAGTATCAGAGCTAAACTAGAGAGAGAGAAAGAGAGACAGAGACAGAGAAAGAGAGGAGAGAGACAGAGACAGAGACAGAGAGGAGAGACAGAGACAGAGACAAAGAGGAGAGAGAGACAGAGAGCAGATTCCTGGTGGAGGAAGCTGGGATTTGGAAGGGATAAGGGGCTAGAATACTACAAATTTCCTTAGTAGGTATTACTGATAACTAGTCCATCCCCTTGATGGACTTTCCCCAGAGGCTCAGAGTAAAGGGTTTGGGGAGGGTGTCTCAGAACGTGCTGGAGGGGCAGCTAGATGGTACAGTGGATAGAGCACCAGCCCTGACATCAGGAGGATGTGAGTTCAAATCCAGCCTCGGACACTTAACACTTACTAGCTGTGTGACCCTGGGCAAGTCATTTAACCCCAACTGCTTCACGAAAGAAAGAAAAGAAGGAAGAAATTTCTGCTTGAGGATGCAGAGAGGAGTCTTCAAATAGGAGACTTGGGATCCCTGAATACAGAGGCTATGTCAATGAAATTGTTTGAGGTCTTAAGAAGGGGCAGGGAGGGAGTGCCCGGGCAGGGAGGGAATGCCCAGAGTGAAAGGCTGGGCATCTTAAAGTAGGAAGTTTGGGATTACTTAGTGTAGGAAGAGGAGTTTCAGGAGTGAGTGCAAGGTTTGGGACTTCAGAACTGGGGTTGAAAAACCCTGAGTATCAGGGTTGGGGACAGCTAGCTGGCATGGTGGTTACAGCATCAAGCCTGGAGTCAGGATAGGCCTGAGTTCAAATCTGGCCCCAAACACTAGCTTTATGACCCTGAGTAAGTCATTTAACCCTGCTTGCCTCAGTTTCCTCATCTGTAAAATGAACTGGAGATGGAAATAGCAAACCAGTCCAGTATCATTGCCAGATCTTTGCCAAACATGGATTTAGACAGTCAGAAGGGATAGA
>JAJPUD010025251.1:0-17804 GCA_023553655.1 Myrmecobius fasciatus | reverse complement strand
ATCCTAATCCTAATCCTATCCTCTCTTTATCCTAATCCTATCCTAATTTTAATCCTAATCCTACTTAATCCTATCCTATTTTAATCCTATCTTAATCCTAATACGAATCCTATGTTATCCCAGTCCTAATCTTAATCTTATCCTAATCTTAATCTCAATATTAATTTTAACCCTTTCTTAATCCTAATATTTTAATCTTAATCGTATCCTATTCTAATCCTAGTCTTATCGTAATCCTAATCCTATCTTAATTTTATCCTAATCCTAATCTTATTCTTATCCTAATCCTCTCCTAATTTTAATCCTGATCCTATTCTAATTCTCATCCTATCTGAATTAAAAGACTTCATGAAATGACATTTGATTAATCCTAAACCTAATACTATCCTAATCCTATACTCATACTAACCTAATTCTAATCCTAATCCTGTCCTAATCCCAATCTTGATTCTATCCTAATCCTCATCCTAATCCTATTGTAATCCTAATCCTGTGCTAATCCTAATCTTACTCCTAATGCTAATCCTAATTCTATCCTAATCCTATCCTAATATTAATCTTAATCCTATCATAATCCTCATCCTAATTTTATCCTAATTCTATCCTAATCCTAATCCTATCCTAATCCTTTTCATAATCCTAATACTATCCTAATTTTTTCCTAATTCTAATTCTATCCTAATCTTAATCCTTTCCTAATCTGAATACTATCCTAATACTAAACTAATCCTCTCCTCCCCTCCCCTCTCCTCTCCTTTCCCCTCTCTTCTCCTCTCCTCTCCTTTCCCCTCTCTTCTCCTCTCCTCTCCTCTCCTTGCATAAGGTGTAAAATCTGGCAGAGAGATGTTTAGCAACTTTTCAGAAAAAAATAGAATGTCTGAGGTGGAAGGCTTCCCCATGCAACCTGTGACTGGAAAAGAAGCCCCGACTACTACATACGTCTTAAGTGGTTCTGTAATCTCTGTTAAACTCCAGTGAGGGAACACATTGCCTATTAATTTCTTTAAAAAAAAACTGGTATCCTGTTATTTTTTTGTTATATTTTTTTAGTTTATTAATACTTTTTATTTGCAAAACATATGTATGGGTAATTCCTCAACATTAACCCTTACAAAGCTTTCTGTTACGAATTTTTCCCTCCTACTTCCCACTCCTTCCTTAGATGGCAGGATATCCACTACATGTTAATTATGTTAGAATACTTAAGAAATCGAATATATGTATAGTTATTTCCACACATCATTTTTTTGTGCAGGAGAAATCATATCTATAAGAGAGAATAATCCGATAGAGGAAATACAATGCAAGCAAACATCAATAGAGAACATGAAAATGTTATGTTGTGGTCCCCATTTCACATCCCTCTCTCTCTGGGTGTATATGGCTCTCTTCACCGAACAATTGGAACTGGTTTGAAGCATTTCATTGTTCAAGAGAGTCATGTCCATCAGAACTGATCATCATCTAGTATTGTTGTTGCCGTGAATAATGATCTCCTGGTTCTGCTCACTTCACTCAACATCAGTTCATGCAAGTCTCTCCAGGCCTCTCTGAAATCGTCCTGCTGGTCGTTTCTTACAGAGCAATAATATTTCATAACTTTCATATACCATAATTTATTCAGCCACTCTCCAATTGATGGGCATCCCTTCAGTTTCCAGTTCCTAGCCACTACAAAAAGAGCTGCCAGAAACATTTTTGCACAAGTGGGTCCCTTTCCTTCTTTTATGATTTCTTTGGGATATAAGCCCAATAGAAACACTGCTGGGTCAAAGGGTATGCATAGTTTGATAACTTTTTGAGCATAGCTCCAAATTGCTCTCCAGAATGGTTGGATCCGTTCACAGTTCCACTAACAATGCATCAGTGTCCCAGGCTTCCCACATCCCCTCCAATACCTGTTGTTATCCTTTCCTGTTATTTTAGCCAATCTGAGAGGTGTGTAGTGGTACCTCAGCGTTGTCTTAATTTGCATTTCTCTGATCAATAGTGATTTGGAGCACCTTTTCATATGATTATAAATAGTTTTAATTTCCTCATCTGAAAATTGTTCATATCCTTTGACCATTTATCTATCAATTGGAGAATGGCTTGAATTTTTATAAATGTGAGACAATTCTCTATATATCTTAGAGATGAGACCTTTATCAGAATCCTTAAATGTAAAGATGATTTCCCAGTTTGATGCTTCCCTCCTAATCTTTTTTTTTTTTTTTTGCTTTTTGCTAAGGCAATTGAGGTTAAGTGACTTGCCCAGGGTCACACAGCTAGGGAATGTTAAGTGTCTGAGACCAGATTTGAACTCAGGTCCGGTGCTCTATCCACTGTGCCACCTAGCTGCCCCTTCCCTCCTAATCTTGTCTGCATTAGTTGTATTTGTACAGAAACTTTTTAACTTAATATAATCAAAATTATCTATCTGGTGTTCAATTAAGAGTTCCAGATCTTCTTTATACATAAATTTATTCCATCTCCACAGGTCTGAGAGGTAAACTATCCTATGTTCCCCTAATTTGGTTATAATATCATTCTTTATATCTAGATCATGAACCCATTTAGATCTTATCTTGGTGTGTGGTGTTAGATGTGGGTCCAGCCTTAATTTCTTCCACACTAGTTTCCAATTTTCCCAGCAGTTTTTGCTGAATAGTGAGTACTTATCCCAAAAGCTGGGGTCTTTGGGTTTATCAAACACTAAATTGCTAACGTTGTCGCCTAGATTGTCCTGATATCCTATCCTATGCCACTGATCGACTGCTCTATTTCTTAGCTAGTACCAAATGGTTTTATTGACTGCTGCTTTATAATATAGTTTTAGATCTGGTACAGCAAGGCCACCTTCATCTGTCTTTTTTTTCATTAATCCCCTTCAAATTCTTGACCTTTTGTTCTTCCAAATGAACTTTGCTACTATTTTTTCTAGATCTGTATTTCTTTTTGTATCTCTTGCTGCTGAACTTTGTTGGCAATATATAAAAATGCTGATGACTTATGTGGATTTATTTGAAATCCTACAACTTTGCTAAAGTTGTGAATTGTTTCTAGTAGTTTTTTAGTTGAGTCTCTAGGGTTCTCTAAGTATACCGTCATGTCATCTGCAAAGAGTGATAATTTGGTTTCTTCATGACCTACTCTAATTCCTTTTATCTCTTTTTCTTCTCTTATTGCCAAAGCTAACATTTCTAATACAATATTAAATAGTAATGGTGACAGTGGGCATAGATTTAATCAAAAGTAAAAAAATAATGTAGACTCTACATTGTATATCAGTAATGTTAATATTGTTTTAGACCATTAAAATATTTAGACAGTATAAAATTATGAGCATATATATACCTGCCAATAAGATGGAGGAACTGTATAAACAGAAGCATGAATTCAGATCAAAATAATTGAAATAATATTTATTGTTCCTATGAAGTTTTTTAATGACATTTTACCTAACATTTATTCAAAATCATCTCAATTAAATTACTAAAAATTATTTTATTCTGTTAGAAAATTAATTACAAAGTTCTTTTGAAAGAATAAAAGATCAGGAACTTCCAAGAAACTTGAGGAAAAAAGACATAAAGAAAGTAGATTTGATGGAATCCAACCTGGAACTATAGTATTTGGTGAGAACATGGTTGAAGGATAAAAAGAATCATTTCAGTGATTTTAAATTAACAATATCTTGCATGAATAAAACCTATGTAGCCAAGAATAGAAAGGATGCAGAAAACTGGATCAAAAATTTTCACAGAAAATCTTTCAGGATGTGAGTGGGCTGGAATGTTGCTATGAGGTAGGGAAGGATGAGCTGGTAGATGGAAATATTTGGACTTTTGAAAGAGGATGCTATCCACCTTCAGAGAAGGATAGAATAAAATAAACCTAGTACAGTTTTATAGCTATGCGTAAGAGTGTCTATTTGTATGCTTTAAAAAATCTATACATGTTTGTGTGCATCCACACTTAATTTTAATTTCTTTATGGTGGTGGGAGGAGAAAGGGAGACAAAAAATAAAATGAACAGCAGCAAACAAGAAAACTGACAAAGAAGCCAAGAAAACCTGGGCAACTAAAAACAATACATGTGTAGTATTTCTTATGTAGGTTTTCCTGAAATGGACACTTATTGTTGTTTTATGTTGAATCTTATCTTGTGTATTTCTGTGTACACAATATTAAACAAAATTGAAGTGTAGTCTGGACAGGATTGGTCTTTAACTTGGGAATAGCCAGAGCTGCATAAAGTAGGCCAGAGGTGGCAGGACTAGTGCTTTAATTAATTGCTTTCCTTGTTGGGAATTGATCTGCATTTTTTTTTTGAGTTCTCCTGAGGAGATCTCCCCCTGCAGAAATGAAGGCACATTTAGTAGACATTTGTGACGAAGGGATGGGGAAGTCGATTACAGGGCAATCATTTTCAGGGCTTCAATGGTTCCCATGACAAGCCAGAGGATGCAGGAGAGCATGGGTGTTCTTGAGTCCATTGGAAAAAGTTCTTATGTAATTGTTTAAAAATCTGGCAGTCATTACTTGGTGGGACACAAGAACAGAGTTCCATGGTGGTAAGAGGTTCTGCAAACTTGGATTCATTTCTCTTCGCATACATGTAACGACCTGCGTTACGATTAAGCTAAAGGGTAGGATAAACTTACCTCAACAGGCATCGGACGTTTCCAGCTCCCAGCCTCCACTGGGAGAAACTTCACAAATCACAGGACACGGAGATAAACTTATCTTACTTTATTGAGTTCTGCACTTACATTGTCTCTTAAGCTATGTTAATGGCGGTCTGGTCTCTTCTTCCTCAGCAGTCCCTCTTTATACTCTCTTTGTCCTTCCCCGCCTATGCCACAGTGAACCAATCATGTCCCATCCTAAAGGTCTCCGGTCTGAGCTGGCCTGCTATGATAGGACGCTGGCCCGTGAGCCATATGCAGTGCCTGCAGATCATGTGCAATATGCAAAACATCCAACACGTGACTTAGGCTCTATGGTCCTCCATCCCACGGCGTTCTGCTGCATCAGCACTGCCATATCAACAGTGTTATGCCACACCCTGTGCTCAGCCATTCGGCCCCCAGATGGTCATGTGCGTTCCTGCTGGCTACAAGCCCTGGGCCTTATATCTCCCTTTTCTTGTTTAGCGGGAGACCGCCTAAAGGAAGGACATTGGCTTTTAATTGAGTGAGACTGCCCGTCAACATAGAAAGACCGCATTTACAAAAGCAATAGAATAATACAAATCCAAGCAGTAAATATACGGCAGAATACAGAAAGCCCAAAATAGGTGACCATGAAAATTTCTGTTCTCCCATTGAATAAAGTCCTTTGAGGAGGTAGAAGGCATTGTAAAATTAGCAGTAAATTAACGTATGTCGTGTACTAACAGAGCAAGTTGCTGAATATCTGAGGTAACATTTTCGGACAAAAAAATACCCTGCCACGTGTAACAAAACAACACACACACACAAAGCACGTGCGCACGCACACACACACACAAACACAACAATAAAAGACAGAATTCTTTACATATATTTAAACCAATAATCCTTAGCAAAATGATATGAAACTGTCTTAAACCAAGTAAAAGAGTTATAGTTACAGTAGAATAATAATAAGGGGTAGCATAGGTTTACCACAGGTGGAGGGAAAAATGAAAAGACTCTCAAATGGGAGTTTGATTCTCTTTGCAAATTGTCTCTCTTACTCTCTGGTTTTTCTTCCCAGCCCTGTTATAACTGAGTTCTTTGTGAGGGGGCATCAGGTTTCAGCCCCTGGCGATGGCCGCACTTGGAGTTTGTTCAGTTTAGGGTATTTGTTATGAGCATCGCTGGGTAAAAAGGCCTGGAGAACTCCTGGTGTCGTTAACGTTTTCTGTTCTAGATCGGGGAACATTTCACTAGTAAAGCCATTGTCCGTTTATGTCATGAACATGTTCATGAACTAGAGTCAGTAGTGTCCAGTTCTTGTTTGATGTCATCACAGGAGCCATCGCTAACAGGACACAAACACCGAGCAGGAATCCAAGATCCATCTTCCCGTTTCGCACCTTCTGGAATGACAAGAACATACCCTGGCCTATGGGTAATTATTCTACCTGGCCCTTGCCAGATACCCTCTGGAGTCTGCCATATAACCTGACTTTGATTTTTTACTAGTTCTTCTTCAGGGCGTTTAAGCTCTTTTGAATTGGAGCACCAAGAATGCCAAAATTTCATAGCAGGTATTAAATGCTCATGGTCAAATTTTAAATAGTTGTAGGTATAGATAGCGGTGTGTAATAGCCCTTGTGTTATTTTCCTATGTGGATTAACCCCTATAGGGTCCTTCTCTCCCTTTTCTTGTTTTTGAAGGAGAGATTTCAGGGTTCTATTAGCCCGCTCTACTATGGCTTGACCCATAGGATTATACGGAATGCCTGTAATATGTTGTATTTGAAACTCAGCACAAAATGAGAAAAAACCCTTGGAACTATAAGCAGGCCCATTGTCAGTTTTTAATGATTGGGGAACACCTGCTATAGAAAAACAATGATATAGGTGATTAATAACATGGTTTAAAGCTTCACCAGTTTGCAAAGTTGCCATAAGAAACCCTGAATGTGTATCAATGGAAACATGAATCAACTGGTGCTTCCAATAGGTAACATCCATTTGCCATATTTCATTTGGGGTTGAACCTTTTGGATTATGTGCAATCACCCATGGAGATGGATGATAAGGTACACAGGCTAAGCACCTTTTAACTATATCTCTAGCCTGAATTTTAGAAATACCATAAAGTCTGCAGAGAGATCTCACAGATAAATGAAAACATTCATGAGCAGCAGTAGCTTCTTGTAAAGCAGACATAACATGTAGACACACACGTAGGACTTACTAAGGCATCCACAATCTTATTACCCTCAAAAATAGGACCCATTCCCCCAGTATAGAGTGAACGTGCATGATATATATATGTGTGTGTGTGTGTGTGTGTGAGGATAATTGAAGAAGCACTGATTGGGCTTGAAGCAGTAAATCACCAATTTCAGAAGCTCTATAATTTATATGGGCTTGTGGTAATGTAACCATTACTCGATAGGAGTAATGACTATCTGTAATAATATTAAAAGGAGGTTGAAATCTATGCATTACTTGAATAATTGCCCATAACTCATTTTTCTGAGTTGATGAGAAAGCTGTGTCCAAGATCATTTGTATATTAAGATCAGGGCAATAAATGCCGGCACGGTGATGTTTAGTAGCATCTGCAAAAATATTAGGACCTTCCACAGGTTCATTGCTAATGACTGTTATGGGTACATTCAATTGCAATCGTGCAAAAGCTTGTAATATCTTTGGGATGACAGGTTGTCTTAAACTCAAGTAAGGAACTATATCTAACCATTCTGAACTGTCCTTATATTGTACCATATTTGGAATTCCTTCTATCCAAATGACTGGTGGCTTTCCACATATAGCAAAACTTCTGGAAACAGCTGTTCTTAAAAACTCTAATAAAAGATCATTCTTATTCTCTAAAATCTTTCCTCTAGTATTGGGATAGAGCCATTCTATGACTCCATGAGACTGACATAAAGAACCAAAAAAGGGATCATCTCTTAACACGATAAAGTCTATATGCTGATCACTTTGTATCCTAATGGTATGTGCTTGCACAACTCTTCGTATCTGTTGTATAGATTCCTTAGCACCATCAGTCCATTGTCTAGGAGATTTTAAAACTGAATCACCTTTCAATATATCATATAGAGGTTGCATAACTGATGGTGGAATAGGGACTGTATTTCTCAGCCATTGAATAGCACCTATCAATTTTTGAAAATCATTTAACGTTTTATATTTATCCAAATCTATTGTAGGAGGCCTTTTGTCAATCCTAGCTCCATTAATAACATATCCTAGATACTGATAGCTCGGCCCTAATTGTACCTTTTCTGGTGCTACTTGTAAGCCATGTTTTGCAAGAGTCTTTAATAACTCTTGCAAAACTACCTGCAATGTGGATTGATTTTTGGTAGCTATCAAGATATCATCCATATAATGCATTATAAGAGCGTTCTGAAAAACCTTTCTTACTGGTTGAATAACTTCATCTACATACCATTGACATAATGTAGGACTATTAGCCATACCCTGAGGTAGAACTATCCATTGATATCTCTTAGAGGGGGCAACAAAATTTATAGAAGGAGCTGTGAAAGCAAATTTTTCTCTATCATTAGGATGTAAAGGAATTGAATAAAAACAATCTTTAATGTCTATAACTGCCACTTCATAATTCCTAGGTATCATATTGGGTAGAGGTAGACCAGGTTGTAAGGCACCCATAGGTTGCATACTTTCATTAATCTTGCGGAGGTCTGTTAACATCCTCCATTTTCCACTTTTCTTTTTTTATAACAAATACAGGAGAATTGTATGGGCTGAATGAGGGTTCTAAGTGTCCTGCCTTAAGTTGTTCCTCCACTATATCTTGCAAGGCTACCAGTTTTTCTGATGATAGGGGCCACTGATCAACCCAAATGGGAGAGGATGAATGCCATTTCAATTCTGGTAGCATTATTACTTCAATTGTCCCAATTAGTTTGACTGCAGGGACATGTGCATTCCAGACATGAGATCACGGCCCCATAAGGAATTAGACCTACAACCACTAGAGGGTGGAACCTACCTTCTTGGCCTTCTACTGTCCATCTCAAGAATCTAAGTGATTTACTGGCTATTTGTGGACCTCCAAGGCCTGTAATTCCAACTAAATTTCTCTCTAATTTCCATTCTCGGGGCCAATCTTCCTGGTGGATAACTGACACATCCACCCCCGTATCTAGCATTCCCTAAAAAGGGCGTCCTTCTACATAAATAGAAAGTAAAGGCCTTTCTAATGCTATTTGCTGTGTTAGTGCAATTTGAACCTCATCTGTCTCCTTTTTCTTTTGCAAGCCCTGTTTCTTAGCAATAGGTTCGGTATTTGATAAATTTAAAGGAATAGAATGTGGATTGGAGACGGGAATACAATGATCCCCCGGGTTTATAACCATAGAATGAACTACATGAAGATCGGGTGAAGAACAACCCACTATTAGACATGATTTATCTATATCTCCTATAGGGACATTAACTGTGGGAAAAGGTGGTAATGTTATTAATTGCACTGAATAAACATTTTCCCACATTTTTATTGGCCTCCCTGGTTCTGCAGACGGGCAAACTCCTGAACTTACTGGTCTTGGGGATTGAGCCCATTCTCCTCCTTTACCATGAATGCATTCGGGGCCCTCAAGGGGCCCCTTCCCCGTTTCCCAGCTGGAATCCTCCTGTATTCTCTTTATTTTTCTTTTTTTCTACATAGCTTTGCTATATGTCCAGGTTTTCCACAATTGTAACAGGTAAGACTGCCCTTACCTTTGTTTTTCTGACACTGACTACAAACATGTCCTGTTTGGCCACAGTCATAGCACCTCCTTTCTTATTCTCTTCTTATAAGAACATCCACTAACATCGCAACCTGTGTAGCTTCATAATCTACTTCATTACCCCTCTCTAGAATATCAGCTAATGGGGCTGACATAGGTAAAGATGACACTGCTCTCTTGCAGGGTTTATTTAATCCTTCTCTAAGTAACTGGTGAAACAATAAATCAGTAGCAGGATTGTTTTTTCCTACAATCCTCTCAACCGTTTGTTGTAGCTGTGATGTGAAATCAGCAATGGGTTCTCTAGGTCCTTGTTTTACACTAGTCAATTGAGATTTAGCTACTCCCATGGAATCTATCTTTTCCCAAGCTTTTATAGCACACTGTGCAATTCCTGCATAAGTGATTGGATTATGATTTCTATGTGTATCAGGATCAGAGTAAGCCCCTGTGCCTGTCATGGCCTCAAAGGCATCCTGTGGAGTGGCTCCTGGAGGCAACTGGGCTCCCTTTATATACTCTCAGATTTCTCTGTGCCAATCAGCACTCCATATAGTTTTTTGTCCTGGTGTCAAACAGGCTGTAGACATAGCCTCCCAGTCTTCCGGAGTATAAGCTATTCCACGAGATAACGTCGTTAGTGTTTGTATGACAAATGGAGAATTGGGACCATAATTCTGACAAGCATTTTTTAAATCCCTCAATAACTTGAAGGGAACCATAGTATATCCTGTCTGCGGGTCAGTTAAATAATTCGCTGCAAAAGCAGTAGACCAATCGGATACATCCTCCCCTTCTAAAAATGCTTGATGTACAGAGGCAGCCACTTTTCCTGGCTCTCGGGGTCGATATGCAGCCTGTGAGAATGACCCAGCCTCTGAATAATAAGAAGGTGGAGCAGAGGGAACTGCTTTTAGACCAGGTTGGGTAAGTGGCGCAGATGGCAGAGCAGCGCTCTTTTTCCTGGGCCCCAATGTTAACTGACTCATTGCTGCGACTACTGCCCTGCCCCCTGCCTCTTCCACCCCCTCAGCGTAAGCTCCACCCGTGCCTTGCTGGACATCTGCCAACTCTGCCCCTTCTCTTCCTGTTTTTTGATTCTCTACTTGTTTTTCCCCTCCTTTGTCCTGTTCCTCCAACTTCCTCAATCCGCCATTATTACCACTCCCTTTTTCTTTTTTAAGTTTTCCTCCTCGATCTTCCTCCTCATTCTCAGAACTTGAATCCTGCCATAAAGAGTCTCCTGTCTGCACACAAGCAGCAACGTTCACCGTCGGGGACGGACCATAAAGAGCAGTTTTCACTAGGCTGTAGATAATAAAGTCAAGGTCTCTAACCGACCCAGGAATCTCCTTTTCATAACATGCTAACTGATTACACAATCCATCTACTACAGTCTACTCCTGTAAATTCCACCCACGGAGAGACCGACCACAATAACTTTACAAATTTACAGCAGTCTTCATCTTTCACTTTTACTCCTTTCTTTGTTACTAACATTTTTATCTGCTTAGCATAAACCTCCGTGTCATTAGGGCGAACAATGGGAATACTGAAAGACTGACCCATTGTTGCTAACTAATCCAACCGGGCTTCTTGCTCCTCTGTAAGCAAGGTTGTGAAGTCTTCTACCCTCCTTCAGGTCCCTGTTCAGGGGCGCCACTTGTAACGACCTGCGTTACGATTAAGCTAAAGGGTAGGATAAACTTACCTCAACAGGCATCGGACGTCTCCGGCTCCCAGCCTCCACTGGGAGAAACTTCACAGTCACCACAGGACACGGAGATAAACTTCTCTTACTTTATTGAGTTCTGCACTTACATTGTCTCTTAAGCTATGTTAATGACGGTCTGGTCTCTTCTTCCTCAGCAGTCCCCCTTTATACTCTCTTTGTCCTTCCCCGCCTATGCCACAGTGAACCAATCATGTCCCATCCCGAAGGTCTCCGGTCTGAGCTGGCCTGCTATGATAGGACGCTGGCCCGCGAGCCGTGTGCAGCGCCTGCAGATCATGTGCAATATGCAAAACATCCAACACGTGACTTAGGCTCTATGGTCCTCTGTCCCGCGGCGTTCTGCTGCATCAGCACTGCCATATCAGCTGTATTATGCCACACCCTGTGCTCAGCCATTCGGCCCCCAGATGGTCACGTGCGTTCCTGCTGGCTACAAGCCCTGGGCCTTACACATACACAGGAGAGCATTGTCCAGAATTGATCTATCATTTCAAGCTGCTTTGGGATACCCTGTCCCCACTCAGAATCTCCTGAGAAAATGTTTGTTTAGAAATATCTAAATTATTAGTATTTTCATTATACATATCCTGTCCTTGAATATGAAAATTTTAAATCCCATCACAATGACAATTTTTTTTCTTTTCATTTTTTGTATTTCAGTTTCCTTTTTTTCTTTTTGCTGAGGCAAATGGGGTTAAGTGACTTGCCCAGGGTCAAGTCACACACCTAGGAAGTAGTTAAATATCTGAGGGCAAATTTGAATTCAGGTCCTCCTGACTTCAGGACTGATGCTCTCTATTTATTGTGCCCCCTAGCTGCCCTATTCAGGTTAATTTTTTTTTAATTTATGAAAAACAAATACATTAACACAAACACTGAAGAAAAGACTGTGAGTGGAGTACTGTGAGTATCCTAAGGGTTGATAAATAACTGTGATCCCTTTTGCTTGCATGAAACTGAAGAAGAGATTGCTGATTGATGGCAGTGGAGGAAGATGCTACAGGGATAATGGGAGGCATGGAGTAGTGTGATTGCTCTGCCAGGCCCAGTGAGTGTGAATGGAGCATTAGAAGAAGGAAGGATGAGACAAAGTGAAATCAGTCCTGGAAGGGAAGGGGGAAAGGAGGTTATCTGATCAGGAGAGGATCAGGTCGCCATGAAGATAGAGGGAGTAAGTAAGGAAAAGATTATGGATGAAAGCATACTTGTTAAATACGGAGCAGGTAGTCCAGACATGGCAGTGGCAGGTAGATCTGGACTAAGATATTGGGGCATGAGATGCCAGATAGAGTTGAATAGAAGGGAGAGATATAAGGTGGGGTGTAGACATAAGAGTTTTTCCTAGACCATGCTTAGTTCAAGCCACCCCACTTATTTAGTCTTAAGACTGGAAAAAAGGCTCATGGGCCTTCAGATATGCAAGAAATGGAAATTTACTTAACCCTAAAAAGAACCCAGGAAGATTTAATGTACTTAATCAGGTGGATACTGGTCCCCTTTTTTTACCTCATGGTGAAAAAACTGGTCACAAGGAGGTCCCACAGGACAGAGAAATGAGGGAGGGCCCTCACGAACCTAGAACTAAGATAAAACAAGAATCCATGGTCCTCCTTTGTTTCTGCATCTGATGCGGGCATTCTTTCGTATTGCTGGGAGGGGGGAGATTTGGAAACTTTGAAAGATTACAAGGAAAAGACACCCATGGTCATGTAGAACACTTTGGGCCCAGTTTCGTGGCCAGGCAGGTCAACACTGAGGTCCAGGGGACTGGTCTTTAAGCCTGAACCTATTATTAATTGAGACATAGACTCATCCAGTGGGTATGCTGCATTTGGAAATGAATATGGTTGGATTCACACCATGTACAAAGTAAGTTAATTCACAGTTAATCAGCATGACTTACATCAGTTCAGAAAAAGAAGCACTTCACTAAGAAGATTAAATATTTCTGTCATGTCTCATGAACTATGCAACATACCACCCCCATAGCTCCTTCCCTCTGCAATGAAAATTAGGAGGAGTATGTTCTCAATTTTTCTCTAGATAGTCTTGGTCATTCTAATTACAATGTTCATTTTCTATGTTTTGATCCTTTTCTTTACTTTGCTATTGTCACTGTGTGTATTGCTTCCCTGACTAAAATCAAAGGACACTTGATGAGTCCAATGACTTTCAGACAAAACCCCCTGAACATAAGGGAATATCTGACATAGAACATCCAAGAAAAATATGAGGTAACCATCAAAGACCAGGTTTAAGGGATTCAGTAAGGTCAATTGCTAATATTGTATTATGAAAATATTATCCTAATTCTTATCATAATCCTAATCATAATCTTCATCCTAATCCTTATCATATCCTAATTTTTATCCTTTCCTAATCCTAATCCTTATCTTAACCTAATTCATCCTTATCCCATCCTAATCCTAATTCTAATCTTTATTGTATCCTAATCCTAATGCTTATTTTATCGTAATCTTAATCCTTATCCTATCCTATTCTTCATCCTAATCTTTATCTTATCCTAATCCTAATCCTTATTGTATTTTAATCCTAATCCTTATCTCATCCTAATCCTTATCCTATACTAACCATAATCCTTATCGTATTCTGATCCTTATCCTTATTCTATCCCAAGCCTAATCCTTATCCTATCCTAATCCTAATTATTATCCTCTCCTAATCCCACTCCTACTCTTAATCCTTATCCTATCCTAATCCTAATCCTAATCCCAATCTTAACTTTACTGTCACTGATGACCATCTATCTTTGTTCTGGTGGAGTGGAGGAGTGGATAAGAGGAAAGTGAAGGTATTGTAGAGAGAATCAACATATATAGTGAAACTCTTCGTAATATTAACACAAGAAGAAGATTCAGAGAAGATGACAGAAGAGGTCAGGAAACTTTCAGCCCTCCAAATTTTCACCATAAAAGGAGATGACATTGCCTCAAAGCAGCAGAAATTAAACATAGAATAAAGCAGTCTTCCTCCTAAGACAATTTGAGAAGATTGCAGGAAAGACCCAACCTCCACAGGTGAAGGTTTGCCCCCTGAGTGAAGTACAAACACCTGCAAGCAAAGTGCAGAATCTACCCACACCAAATTCTGGGGGCAGTTGGGTTGAGAAGTTGTCTCAGCTTTAGAAAATTTCGGTTCCTCGGGTGTCTGCAAACAACATCTGTCTTCTCTGCCTCAGAAATCAAACAGGAAAAAAATGATACAGAAGAAACTAGTGGGGAGAGAGTGAGTAGTGCTAGAACTTTACTGTCATTGGCCATGGGCTAAAGAGGGAACAACATGGGCTCAGAAGCATGTAAATGTCTTCTAAATTCAGAAAGGAATAGGAGGGTAAGAGGATATGGTGGGGGAGAGGATAAGGGAGGAAATCTTAGAGGGGAGAGTAGATTAAAGAACAGAAAGCCAATGTAGCAGGTAGAAGTAAAGGTGAGTAATGTAGGAGGAATAGGTAGATAGGATAAGAATAATAGTGAGGAATAATAGGGAAAAGAAAATACAAAGTAAATAATTGTAGCTTAAAATGTAAGTGGAAAGTATTTACTGATAAAACAAAAGTGGATAACAAATTAAAAATCTGAATTCAAAAAAGAGTTGCTTTAAATGTGAGTCACACAAGATTTTTCTTGCACAACAATGACAAGTTTGGAAATATGTATACGAATATTCGATTTGCCAATATTTTAACATAATTAACATGTAGTGGATATCCTGCCATCTAGGGGAGTAGGGGGAAAAATTTGTAACGGAAAGCTATGTAAAGGTTATTGTTGAAGAATTACCCACACATATGTTATGCAAATAAAATAAAATAAATAAATAAATCAAAAAAAATAAAAATAAATGAGAGTCACAAAGATAATATCAAGGGCAGGACTAAAGCTGAATCCTAGCCTAGCCTAAACCTAGACTAATCCTAGCCTTATCCTAGCCTTATCCTAGCCTAGTCTAATCCTAGCCTTATCCTAGCCTGGCCTAATCCTATCCTTTCCTAATCTTTATCCTATACTATCCTAATCCTAATCCTATCATATCCTAATTCTAATCCTATCCTTTCCTAATCCTAATCCTACCCAATCCTATCCTAATCCATATCCTATCCTATCCCAAGCCTAGTTTAGCCTAGCCTAAGAATAGCCTAATCCGGGCCTAGCCTATGATTAGCCTAGCCTAATCCTAGCCTAGCCTACAACTAGAACAGTCTAATCCTAGCCTAATCCTACTCTTATTCTAGCCTTATTTTAACCTAGCCTATTTTATCCTAATCCTAATCCTATTTTATCCTAATCCTAATCTATCTTATCATAATTCTAATCCTATCCTATCCTAACCCTATCCTATCCCAATCCTAATCCTAATCCTAATCCTAATCCTATCCTAACCCTATTCTATCTTAGTCCTAACCCTATCCTATCCCAATCCTAATTCTATCCTATCCTAATCCTATATTGATCCTATCCTATCCTAATTCTAATCCTATCCTAATCGTATCCTAATTTTAATCTAATCCTAATCCTCATCTTATCCTATCCTAAGCCTATTTTACCCTAAGCCTTGCCTAATCCTACCTTAGCCAAATCCTGGCCTAGCCTAAGCCTAAACCTAAGCCTAAGCCTAGCCTAGCCTAACCCTAGCCACGTCCCAGTCTTATCCTAGCCTAGCCTAATTCAAGCCTTATCCTAGTTTAGCCTTGCCTAATTTTAGCCTAGCCTAATCCTATCCTATCCTAATCGTAATTCTAGTTTATCCTAATCCTAACTCTATTTTTTTAATAATTCTAATCTTATCTTACCCTATCCTAATCTTATCCTACTCCTAATCCTTATGCTATTCCTAATCCTATCCTATTTTAATCCTATCCTATCCTAGCCTAGTTTAAGCCTAGCCTAGTCTAGCGTAAGTCTAGCTTAGCCTAGCCTAATCCTAGCCTAGCCCAATCCTAGCCTTATATTAACCTAGCCTAATCCAAGCCTAGCCGTATCCTATCCAATCCTAATCCTAAACGTATCCTATCCCAATTCTGATCCTAATCATATCCTATCCTAATTCTAAACTATCCTAATCATAATCCTATCTTGATCCGATCCTGATCCTATCCTATCCTAATCCTATCATTATCCTATTTTATTGTAATCCTAATACTTATTTTATCTTAGTCCTAATCCTCATCCTATCCTAATCCTAATCCTAATCCTTATTTTACCTTAATCCTAATCCTTTTCCTATTCTAATCCTAATTTTTATTTCATCCTAATCCTAATCCTTATTCTGTCCTAATCCTATTCTTATCCTAATCTTAATCCTTATTTTATTTTAATTCTAATTCTCTCCTAAACCCAATCCTAGGTCTATCCTAATTTTAATCCTAATCCATTCCTATTTTAATCCTAATCCTTATCCTATCTTAATTCTAATCCTTCCCTAATTTTATCCTAATCCTATCCTTATTATAAACTTATCCTAATCCTAATCATTTTCCTTATTTTATCCTTATTCTAATCTTATCCTAATCCTTTTCCTTATCATATCCTAATCCTTATCCTATCCTAATTTTAATCCTAATCCTTATCCTACCTTAATTCTAATTTTATCCTAATCCTATCCTTATTCTAATCCTAATCCTTACCTTATCCTAATCCTCATCCTAATCTTTATTTTATCCTAATCCTATCCTAATCCTAATCCTTATTCTATCCTAAAATGAATCCTAATCCTTATCTTAATCCTAATCCTAGTCCTAATCCTTATCCTATCCTAATCCTAAACCTTATCCTATCCTAATACTATCTTATTCCTAATACTTAACCTATCTGTCCTATTCCTTAACGTATCCTAATCCTCACCTTATCGTAATCCTCATCTTTATCCTAATTCTAATCCTAATTTTAACTGTAATCTTCATCCTAATCCTGATGTTTATCCTAATCCTAATCCTAACCTAATCTTAATCCTATTCCTTATCCTATCCTAATCTTTATTTTATCCTAATCCTTATTGTAACCTAATCCTTATTTCTATCCTATCCTAATCCTAATTCTAACCCTTATCCTATCCTAATCCTAATCCTTATCCTTATTGTAATCCGAATCCTAATGCTATCCTAACCTAATGCTAATACTTACACTATCTTAATTGTAATCCTAATTCTTGTCCTAATTTTAATCCTAATCCTTTTAGTGTCCTAATCGTAATCCTTATCCTATCTTAAAACTAATCCTAATCCTTATCCGATTCTAATCCTTATCATTTTCCTATCCTAATCCTAATCCTAATCCTTATCCTATCCTAATCCTAATCATAATCCTTATTTTATCCTAATCCTAATCCTTATCCTATCCTAATTCTAATCTTTATCCTAATCCTAACTCTATCTATTAATAATCCTATTCCTATCTTATCCCATCCTAATCTTATCCTACTCCTAATTCTAATGCTATCCTAATCCTATCCTATCCTAATTCTAGCCTAGCCTATTTTAAGCCTAGCCTTAGCCTAACCAAAGCCTAGCCTAGCCTAATCCTTGTCTAGCCTTATCCTACCCTATCCTAATTGTTATCCTACCTTATCCTAATCGTTATCCTACCCAATCCTAATCGTTATCCTATCCAATCCTAATCGTTATCCTATCCAATCCTAATC
>JAJPUD010025250.1:0-17804 GCA_023553655.1 Myrmecobius fasciatus | reverse complement strand
TGTAAGTCTCTCCAGGCCTCTCTGACATCATCCTGCTGGTCGTTTCTTACAGAGCAATAATATTCCATAACATTCATATACCATAATTTGTTCAGCCATTCTCCAGTTGAAGGGCATCTATTCAGTTTCCAGTTTCTAGCCACTACAAAAAGGGCTGCCACAAACATTCTTGCACATGTGGGGCCCTTTCCCTCCTCCAAGATCTCTTTGGGATATAGGCCCAGTAGGAACACTGCTGGGTCAAAGGGTATGCACAGTTTGATAAGTTTTTGAGCATAGGAGCTCACATTTTAATCAAGGTAATGACATATGTGAAAAGTTTCAACTACAAATCAGATGAAAAATTCCGTAGTCCTTTGGGTGCCATGGTATAAGCTGCTGCTATCTTCTTCTTCTTCTTCTTCTTCTTCTTCTTCTTCTTCTTCTTCTTCTCCTTCTTTTCCTTTTCTTCCTCTTCTTCCTCAAGACAATAAGCAACCACTGAAGCTTCTTGAACAGAAGTATGACATGATTAAAACTTTTTTTTATTAAAGCTTTTTATTTGTATAACATGTATATGGGTAGTTTCCCAACATTGATCTTTACACAGCTTTCCATTACAAATTTTACCCCCAGTCCCCTCCCCTCCCCTAGATGGCAGGAAGTCCATTACATGTAGTAATGTTGAAATGCTTGAGAAGTTATGCAAGAAAAATCCTATCTACAAGAAAAAAAAAAGAATCAGAGAAAGGCAACACAATGCAAGCAAATGTCAATAGAGATCATGAAAATGTTATGTTGTGGTCCATATTTCATATCCCTCTCTCTGGGTGTATATGGTTTTCTTCAGTGAACAACTGGAACTGGTTTGAGACAATTCTTTGTTGCAGAGAGCCATGTCCATTAGAATTGATCATCATATAATACTGTTGTTGCTGTGTATGATGATCTCCTGGTTCTGCTCATTTCACTCAGCATCAGTTCATGCAAGTCCCTCCAGGCCTCTCTGAAATCGTCCTGCTGGTCGTTTGTTACAGAGCAATAATATTCCATAACATTCATATACCATAATTTATTCAGCCACTCTCCAATTGATGGGCATCCCTTCAGTTTCCAGTTTCTAGCCACTACAAAAAGGGCTGCCACCAACATTCTTGCACATGTGGGGCCCTTTGCCTCCTCTAAGATCTCTTTGGGATATAGGCCCAGTAGGAACACTGCTGGGTCAAAGGGTATGCACAGTTTGACAACTTTTTGAGCATAGCTCCAAATTGCTCTCCAGAATGGAAACTTATCTTTTAATGATAGCACTTTTGTAACTTTGTATAGGATATACTGGAAAAAGTAGAGTTTGCAAATCAATTTGGGGCCTATTTGACTAGTCCAGGAAAATTATGTTGATCTCTGACGTAAGAAACTTAGAGATCAAAAAAGAGTTCATTCTACTTGGAACTAGGCAGGAATTTTGGATCTATTCATTTCTTATCTCATCCCTCATCAAAAACAAAAAACAAACTGAGTCTGAGACAAAATAATGTGTTCAATGATTCAAAGCAGTCAGGTAGTAAATGACAGATTTGGCACTCATACTAGGGCTTCTTACAATCAATTAATCAACAAGTAATAAATGCTAAATACCTATTATATTCCATAAAACATCCTAACTCCAGTTAAATTCTGAGTTCAATCATATATACTATTGAATGATGAAATTATTACCTCCAATGGTTAAATCCTGGGAACAAACTCATGTACAAGTACTGAAGGTAGGCTTCCTCTCAAGCTGAATTTTATAAAAAGCTAAATGAATACAAACAGCATACATTTGCACAATGCTCTATAGTATTCAAGTGTTTCAGCACTTTACATAGCCATGTTGAAATATTACTTCAAGTAATGAACCATAGATGTTGAATCCTAAAAAGCTCAGCTACTGACAGACTAACAAGGCATGGTTAATGAGGGGAGAGATGGAGCATGTCAATTTAAACCAATCATATCACAAACCAGGAACAGAAGAGGTAAAAGGAGATATCGTAAGTAATGTGACAAGCTTCACAAATAACAGTCATACCCCTTAAGAAGAAACAGATTATACAATGTTGAGCATTAGGGAAATCAGGTAAGAGAAAAGCAGGCCTTCAGAAATAGCATTTTGTTATATAAAAAGCACTGGACTAGTAACCAAGAGGCCTGATTTGTAGTCCTAACTCTAACACAAACGGAATGTAATTCCTAAAAAAGTAATTTTGCCTTTTTTTCAGCCTGTTTCTTCATCTACAAAATTAAAAGAGTGGACTAAATCTTTACAATATCTTCTGAATCAAAATAGTTTAACATCTTGGTTTTAGAAAAATAGCTCTTGTTTATTTTTAAAATTAGGCAGCTCTAAAAATGATTGAAAAAGCATTGCTTCATACAACTGTGATATTTCAAAATGATCAAAAAACACATGGTCAGACAACGTCCCCTGGCATATTGTGTCACATCAATAATCTATAAGGAATTTTTTTTTTTGGCTGAGGCAATTGGGGTGACTTGCCTAGGGTCACATAGCTAGGAAGTATTAAGTGTCCGAGACCAGATTTGAACTCAGATCTTCCTGACTTCAGGGCTGGTGCTCTATCCACTGTGCCATCTAGCTGCCCCTCCATATGGAATTTTTAACTAGTTATACAAAGTCATATTAAACTCAACATGTGTATGAATAAGCTCATTATATTCCCCCAAAATGTTGTGCTTTTACAGACTTCCTTATTTCTGCTGAAGATATTTCTGTCCTTCTTATTCATTGTCTCAGCTCTATCTGTTTCTCCTTTGTGACCTTGCATGTTACATGGAACTTCCACTGTCAATCTCTTATGCCTGCCTGGAATGCATTCCCTCCTTAGCTCCGCCTTATAAACTCCCTTCCTTATTTTAAGATGTATTTTCTGATCTCTGGAATGACTAGTGACCTCTTTTTCTTTTTTTATTATTTTTTCTTTTTTTATTTTATTTGCATAACATATGTGTGGGTAATTCTTCAACATTAACCCTTACATAGCTTTCTGTGACATATTTTCCCCCCAACTCCCCACCCCTCCCCTAGATGGCAGAATATCCACTATATGTTAATTATGTTAAAATATTGGCAAATCGAATATATGTATACATATTTCCAAACTTATCATTGTTGTGCAAGAAAAATCTTATCTACACAAAAGATATATCAGATAAAGGAAACCCAATGTAAGCAAACATCAATCAAGGAGTATGAGAATGTTATGTTGTGGTCCACATTTCACATCCCTTTCTCTGGGTGTATATGGCTTTCTTCAGTGAACAATTGGAGGTGATTGAAGCATTTCATTGTTGAAGAGAGCCATGTCCATCAGAATTGATCGTCATATAGTACTGTTGTTGCCGTGTATAATGATCTCCTGGTTCTGCTCATTTCACTCAGCATCAGTTCATGTAAGTCTCTCCAGGCCTCTCTGAAATCATCTTGCTGGTCATTTCTTACAGAACAATAATATTCCATAACATTCATATACCATAATTTATTCATCCACTCTCCAATTGATGGGCATCTATTCAATTTCCAGTTTCTAGCCACTACAAAAAGGGCTGCCACAAACATTCTTGCACATGTGGGTCCCTTTCCCTCCTTTATGATTTTTTGGGATATAGGCCCAGTAGAAACACTGCTGGGTCAAAGGGTATGCACAGTTTGATAACTTTTTGAGCATAGCTCCAAATTGTTCTCCAAAATGGCTGTATCTGTTCACAGCTCCACCAACAATGCATCAGTGTCCCAGCCCTCCCACATCCCCTCCAACATTCATCATTAACTTTTCCTGTCATTTTAGCCAATCTGACAGGTGTGAAGTGGTACCTCAGGGTTGTCTTTATTTGCATTTCTCTCTGATCAATAGTGATTTGGAGCAACTTTTAGTGACCTTTTTTGCAAAACAACTTGTATTTAACTACTGTGTGTGTGTGTGCATGCACATGCGCTCATCTATATATTTCTTAACTTTTTATGTTATATATATTTTTATATGAAGTTTTCACACTTCAGAATGTAAACTTCTGTAAGACTTGTTTCATTCTTTGTATTTAGATAGCTAGTACTAGATATGCAATGGGTACTTAATCCACCATACCACTTAGTTTGCACTAGATAGGGAGTTTAGATTTGAATTTAGATTTTCTAACTCTATTCAACTAGGTTCCAGGAGATAAAGTACTGATCCTAGAGTCAGGAAGAAATTACTAGCTGTGGGACTTTGAAGTCACTTAAACTCTGCCTTGTTTTGGTTTCCTCAATTATAAATTGAATTATAATAGCACCTACCTCAGAGTGCATTTGAAAGCTCATATGAGATAATAGAGCCTGGTACATAGTATGTACTTGAATAAACGTTCATTTCCTTCCATTCCAGATCTACTATTATTTTCCTTCTCTCTTTTTTTTAACTTACTATTAAATTTTACTTACTGTTAATTCTACTTTTTAGGAAATATTCCCTTATATCAAATTTAAATTGTTCTATTTGAAATTTTACTGCTCTAGTTTTTACCATTTGGGGCCCAGCAGAAATAATATAATCCCTCTATCTGAGGTCCTTCAAATACTTCTACAACCCTATCACATCTCTACCTTTTCTCATCCTTTCTGCTAAGTTAGTCAAAGGGCCTGGACCGCTTGCAATTAGTCTTGTGGCATGGATTCCAGGCCCTTTGGCTAATTTGTTTTTTCCCTTGGACTTTTTCCAGCTTATGAATGTTCTTCCTAAAATGGGTTACCCATAGAATATAGAGAACATAGAGCATAGAAAATGTAGAGAAATTATACTAATATACTAAGAATATTAAAATATTAATAAAATAAAAATACTAAGTAATATATTAACAATATACTAAGTAATGGATTTTCTGGAACCTGTATTATTTGATAGAACTTCAAATGAGAGTTTGGTAAAAGCCTTTTCTATATTTATCAAATATTCTCTTTATTATTTTTTCTGAAGTGTGGAGAGAAAGCAGGAAAATCTAGAACTCAAAATTTTAAAAATAAATGTAAAAAAGTTGTTTTACATGCAACTGAAGAAAATAAAAATATTAAAACAAAAAAAAAACTTTTTCAAATACTATACTGTTGTTTGCTGTTGATTTTATATAGATATTGGTGTTGAGGGGAGAGATGGTGCTGATGAGGTGTGTAAAAGGGGAGAGGGACCCTCTTCTGGCCAGTCATAGGCTTCGTGGAAGAATCCACCAACCCCACAAAATCAAGAGCAATGTTTATGTCAAAATGGATTTATTATAGCATCAGAGAAGCAGCTTTCTTAGCAGGACAGTTCTGAAAGGGGAAAAATAAAGGTGAGTTATAAGCAAAGATTAGTTAACACTGAGCAGGAGCTCAGCAGGCCTTTCCCCTTGTGGGAATTCAGTGAAGACTTAGGGTTCAGAGTCTTTTTTTTTAATTATTATTTTGCCTTCTAAAGCTTCAGGCTGAGAGATTAAGGGCTAGTATCTGTAAAGGGCAATGATTATGCCTTAGGTCAAGATTTCTGATTGAATTGAAAGTTTGCCTATGAATAGGTGGATGGGGTCCCCTCTTATGTCAACAGGAGGGTTTTTGAGATTTGGGGTCTTTCCAGCCCTCCCCTCCACAATCAAGTACACATATAAGGAAACAGTTTATATTATTGTTTGTTATTTTAAGGAAAATTCTCTTTATCCTTGTGTTCTCTCATGTTTTTAGTAGAAAAAGTGATGTATTTTGTCAAAAGTCTTTTCTGCATCTATTGAGATTATCATATTTCTGTCAGCTTTACTATTGATATGGTCGATTGTGGCAATAATTTTCCTGATATTGAACCAGCCTTGCATTCCTGATATAAATTCCCCTTGGCAAGGGTATATTATTCAGCTGATAACTTGTTGTAATCTCTTTGCTGATATTTTATTTAAAATTTTTGCATTAATATTCTTCATGGAGATTGGTCTGTAATTTTCTTTCTCTGTTTTTGCTCTTCCTGGTTTAGGTATCAGTACCATATTTTGTCATAGAAGGAATTTGGCAGGACTCCTTCTTTATCCATTTCTTCAAAATGGTTTGTATAGTATTGGAATTAATTGTTCTTTAAATGTTTAATAGAATTCACTTGTGAATCCATTTGGCCCTGGCGATTTTTCTTAGGGGGGTTTATTGATGACTTGTTCAATTTATTTTTCTAAAATGGGACTATATAAATAATTTATTTCTTCTTCTGTTAATCTGGGCAATTTATACTTTTGTAAATATTCATAAATGTTGGTTAGATTATTGGATTTGCTGCCATACAATTGGGCAAAATAATCCCTAATTATTGCTTCAGTTTCTTCTTCATTGGTGGTAAATTCACCCGGTTCATTTTTGATGCTGGTAATTTTTTGTTGTTGTTGTTGTTGTTTGTTTGTTTGTTTGTTTTTCCTTTTTTCTAATCAAATTAATCAAAGATTTAACTATTTTGTTAGTTTCTTTTTTTTTATAAAACCTACTCTTAGTTTTATTAATTAGTTCAATAGTTTTCTTTGTTTCACTTTTATTAATCTTTTCTTTGAATTTCAAAATTTCTAATTTGATATTTAATTTGTTCTTTTTCCAGCTTTTTCAGTTACTCATTGATCTCCTCTTCCTCTACTTTATTCATGTAACTATTTAGAGATATAAAATTCCCCTTAACAACTTTTTAGGCTGCATCCCATAGGTTTTCTTTTTTTTTCTTTTCTTTTTTATTAGGGAATTGGGGTGAAGTGACTTGCCCAGGGTCACACAGCCAGGAAAGTGTTAAGTGTCTGAGACCAGAATTGAACTCAGGTCCTCCTGACTTCAGGGTTGGTGCCCTATTCACTGTGCCACCTGGCTGCCCCCCATAGAATTTGATATGTTGTCTTATTATTGTCATTCTCTTGAATGAAATTATGGATTCTTTCTGTGATTTGTTATTTGACTCATTCATTATTTAGAAATTTAATTTCCAATCAGTTTTTAGTCTATCTTTCCCTGGCCCTTTACTGAATATAAGTTTTATTGCATTGCTTGTCTGAAACAAAAACACTTAATATTTCTGCCTTTCTCCATTTCATTGTGAGGTTTTTATACTCCAATATATGGTCTTTTTTTTTTTTTATAGATGCTATGTACTATTAGGTAAAGCAGGTATTCCTTCCTGTCCCTATTCAATTTTCCTACAGATCTATCATTCCTAGATTTTCTAGGATTGCATTAATGCACCTAGTTTCTTTCTTGTTTAACTTGTGGTTAGATTTCTCTGATTCTGAGAAGGGAAGGTTGAGACTCTCCACTAATATAGTTTTGCTCTCTATTTCCTCCTGTATCTGGTTCAATATCTTCTCTAAGAATTTGGATGCTTTATCACTTGGAGCAACACACTATTATACATTTAGAATTTTTACTACATTGTTTATGGTAGGTACCCTTTAACAAGATGTGTTTTCCTTCCTTATCTCTTTTGTTAGATCTCTTTTACTTTTGCTTTATCTGAGACAGTTACTATCCCTGCCTCTTTTTTTCCTTTTTTTTTTATTCAGCTGAAGCATAATAAATCCTGTTCCAGCCTTCTACTTTTACTCTGAATATATCTCTGTTTCAAATGTGTTTCCTATAAACAATATATTATAGAATTTTTGTTTTTGATTCACTCTGGTATTCATTTGTTTTGTGAGAGAGTTCATACCATTCCCATTAACAGTTATGATTACCAGCTCTGTATTTCCCTCAATACTCTTTTCTCCTCTGTATATATTTGTTTTTCTCACTTTCCACCTTATCCCTCCTTAGTAGTATTTTGTTTTTAACCCACCCCACCCTCTACTAGCTCTATCTTCTATCTACCATGCCTCTCCCTCTCTTAACTCTTTCTCCCAGTGTTTCTGTCCTCACTTCTATCTAGCCCCTCCTTTTCTTTTTTTCTTTCTCCTATTGTTATTTTATTTTTATTTTAAATATGTGTGTGTGTGTGTGTGTGTGTGTGTGTATTTCCCCCTTTTTACTTTTTTAGGCTTCTCTTGATTCCTGAGTTTGAACATCAAATTTTCTGTTTAGTTCTTTTTCTTTTTTTTCAAAAGAAATGACTGAAAATTTCTTATTTCATTGAAGATTCTTCTCCTCCTCTGAAATAGGACGCTCAGTCTCTTTGGATAGTTAATTGTTGGTTGTAATCCTAGGTCCTTTGCTTTCAGGAATATGGAATTCCAGATCCTTTGATGCTTTATTGTAGATGTTGCCAGATCGTGGGTAATCCTGACTTTTGCTCCATGACACTTGAGTTGCTTTTGTCTGGCAACTGAGAGTATATTTTCTTTGAGATTGCAATTCTGGAGTTTTGCAAAAATATTCTTTGGAGTTTAATTTATGGATCTCTTTGCAGATATGATCACTGGATTCTTTCAATGGCTATTTCCCCCCTCTTTCAATTATAGCAGGGCAATTTTCCTTGATGACTTTTTGAAAAGACTTTTTTTTTTGAGCATGGTTTTCAGGTTGACCAATAATTTTTAAATTGTATCTCCTGTATCAATTTTCCAAATTGTTTTGTTTTTCCAATGAGGTATTGTACATTTTTTTCATTTATTTATTTTTTGTTTATTTGACTGATTCTTGATGTATTAGAGTGCCATTCATTAGCTTCCATTTGTCCTCTTCTAATTTTTAATGTGTGATTTTCTTCAGTTACTTTTTGTATCTCTTTTCAATTTGATCAATTCTCCTTTTGAAAATGGTGTTTTCTTTAGTGGATTTTTTTCTATTTGCAAACGTTATTTTTTTGGGGAATTCCCTTGCTTTTTCAAGCTGTTGATTCTCTCTTGCATACCTCTCATTTCTTTTCTCATTTTTTTCTTCTATTTCTCTTAGTTATTTTTTAAAATTTTTTATGAACACTTTGAAGAACTCTCTTTGTCTTGAGACCATTTTATATCACTTTTGAGATTTCTTCTGTAGACATTTTTTTTCCTCTTTGGAGCAAGGATTTTAGTTTTACCTGTCATCATAGTATTTTCCTGTGGTCAAAATTCTTTTCTATTCTTTGTTAATTTTCTTTCTTTCTCTTTTTGTATTTCCTCTTTTGTGATTTTTAAGTTCGAGCTCTGCTTGTGGCTAAAGGGGATGCCATCCCAAACTTCCTGTGCAGCTCTGAGCCTTGGCTTTGAGCACAAGGGCTCCTTCTGTTGTTTTGCTCACAGCAGGGGCTAGGTTTATCCAATCTGTCCTTGAAAGTTTAGTTTAACTATATATGTGTTAAGAAACTATCATCGAAAATGAAGAAAAAATTATACTTATGAATGTGAAACAACACATTATTGAAAATTAGAAATAATGAGAATTTTGTGATACCATCTTGTGAAAGCTTTTAAGTGTTAGTGCACTCTATGCCTACAGAAAGGTATTAGTATTAAGAAAAAATAAAATTCACTAAAAGCTCCTGAGGACATTCATAGTTCACAGTTTCCCTTGCTCTCATGAAATGTTGTATAAAGCATTTTAAAATTCTACTAAAGGATTTAAAATCAAATAAATAAAAAGAGAAAAAAAAGATATTATCTAAAACATTTCTTAGATCTTTTAATGACCCAAATTTTCTCTGTGAAGTGAATTTTAGGAAACAAGAGACTTTGGAGAATATTTTAAATGGATTTCTAAAGTGTGGGGAAACTAGGAAACAGAAATGTGAAAAATATCAGCAAACATCATAAAATAAATTGTAGTTCTTTGTGAGCCTTCTGACAAATATGAATATATTTTGTTATAAGTAGTGCATACATCTTCATAAAATGTGCACATCCTGAAAAGAAAAGTTTGATTTTGAAAACAATAGGTCAGTCATTTTATAAAGGTAAATTCCACCAAATTTATTAGATCAATGTATAATTTTCAATAGATGGACAAAAAATGCCAATAAAGATAACTTTTTGCACTTAGTTTTTTTTTATTCTTTAATAAATAAACTAGTTCATAGTAGCAAGCTTTTAATTTTGTTTGTGAAATTTTCCTACATATATCCAAATGGCAATGGCCACCTGATCATTGAAGAAGAAGCTTAATGATCATTTGTGGGCATGTACCAGGAGATATTCTTATTTTTCTTGGGCTGGATTCAATTGTAAATTCCCTTAGGGTTTTTAAATTTTGGGATTCAGACTGTACAATATCATTAATAGGATAAAAATGATAATATCTTTTATTTATAGAAGTTAATAAGATTCTTTCCTGATATCTCTATGTGGTCAGAATTACACATACTGTTATCCACTCTTTGGTGGTGGAGGAGCCAAGAGGACAGAGTGAAGCCAGGAAGATGCTGGAGCTCTTCCAGTTTCCTTCAAAAGCCACATGGAAGCAAGAGTTTGAACAGAGTCTGATGGAATGAAACTCTTTTCCAGATCAAGATAGATCAGAAAAACTTCAAGAAAGGTCATTTTCACTGGAGTGAAAAGGGTGTTCAGCCCAACTCTCCGTTACAAATAATGCTTGTTGTTGATTTTAGATAGGTACTGTTGGGAAAGCTGAGGAGCAGCCAATAAGCAATGAAGACCCTCAGTCCTGGCTTAGCAGAAGAGCACAGCAGGGGGACAGCTTCCACTCCCAGTTCAGAAGGCAAATTCTGCCAGGCTGTTTCCCCAAAAGAGCAGGCAAAAACAACTCCTGCAAACACAAGGGGGCAGGATGCTCAAAGCGAAGGCCCAGAGCTGCACAGAAAGCTTGGGAGAGTGCCCTCTTTGCCCTAGGAGCAGAGTTCAACCATAAAAAAAGAAAAAAGAAAAAGAAAAGAAAAAAAAAAGAAAAATATTAAAAGAAAGGAAATAAAATGAGCAAGAAAGCTACAACAGTGACAGGGCAGACCTAAACACAAACTCATATGAGGAAAAAAATGTCCACAGAGGAAATCTCAAAGAGTGATATGAATTTGTGTGAAGCCCCAAAAGGCTTCTTAGAAGAGCTAATAAAAGGCTGTAAAAGACAAATAAGAGAAGTAGACAAAAAAATGAGAATAGAAATGAGAAGTTTGCATGAGAGAATCAAGAGTTTGGAAAAAGGAAGGAAAAAATTGTCTAAAAAAAAAACAACTCAAAAAGAGTAGAATTAGCCAAATGGAAAAAGAGATATAAAAGCTAACTGAAGAAAATTACACAATAAAAACTACAGAGCAAATGGAAGGCAATGACTTTTTGAGACACCAAGAATCAGTCAAACTAAAAGAAATGAAAAAATGGAAAAAAAATGTGAAATACATTATTGGAAAAATAGTCAATCTGTAAAATAGATCCAGAAAAGATTATTTAAAAATTATTGGCCTACCTAAAGTTCATGGAAACATGGAAAGAGAGAATAAAAATGTATCTAGGGGAGAAAATATAATGGAGAGAAATACAGAGCGGGTAATCAATAACTGTGAATGTGAATGTGATGAACTCTCCCATAAAACAGAAGTCTCTCAGTATAACTGAAATGCTGACTATTTAAAAAATATAAATTGCCCAGATTAACAGAAGAGGAAATAAATTACTTAAATAGGCTCATTTTAGAAAAAGAAATTTAATAAATCATTAATGAAGTCCCCAGGGTCAGATGAATCCACAAGTAAATTCTACTAAACATTTAAAGAACAATTAATTCCAATAATATGCAAACTATTTGGAAAAATAGGTAAAGAAGCAATGATACTAAATTCCTTCTATGATTCAAATATGGTACTGATATCTAAACTAAAAAGAACCAAAACAGAGAAACACAATTACAGACCAATCTCCTTAATGAATATTGATGCAAAAAAATTAAGTCATATATTAGCAAGGAAATTATAGCAACTTTTTAGCAGGATTATATACTATGACCAGGTGGGATTTATATCAGGAATATGGAATTGGTTCAATATGAGGAAAACTATTACCATTCCATTTAAAATTATTGTAGACAAGATACTTGGGGGTCTAACTGCTAAGACAAACTCAAGAATTAAATGAACATAATTATAAAAAAAAAACAACTTCTCAAACAAATAAAGTCATAGCCAAATAATTGGAGACAATATTTATTGCTCATGGGTAGGCTGAGCAACAAATAAAGTCATATCCAAATAATTGGAAACAATAATTATTGCTCATGGGTAGGCTGAGCAATATACTAAAAATGACAATTCTGTCTAAATTGGTCAAACTGCCAAGAACGTATTTCATAGAATTACAAAAATAATAATAGCATTCATCTGGAAGAATAAAAGGTCCAGAATATGAATGGAATTAATGAAAAAAAATTACAGAGAATGGTAGTTTAGCAGTACCAAACTTAAAACTATTACTATAAAGCAGTAGTCATCAAAGTCATTTGGTACTGGCCAAGATATAGACTGGTAGGGTGATAAGTGGAATAGATTAGGTACACAGGACACAATAATCAAGGTCCCTAATAGTCTAGTATTTGATAACCCCCCAAACTATGGCTTCTGGAATAAGAACTCACTATTTGACAAAAATTGCTCATAAAACTGGAAAATAATATGTTGGAAACTCAGCATAGATCTATATCCCACATCCCATATCACAATAAAGTAAAAGTAGGTACATGATTTAGGCATAAAGATGATACCATAAACAACTTGAGAGAACAAGAGATAATTTACCTATCAGATCTTTGGAGAAGGGTAGACCTGCAGTCATTAAAGACCTGAGTTCAAATGTGTCCTCATATACTAGATGTGTAACCATTTCTCTCATTTCCTCATTTATAAAATGAGCTGAAAAAAATGATAAACTGCATCTTGGCCAAGAAAAACCAAAAACGTAACCATGAAGAGTAAGAAACAACTGAATGGCAACAATAACAATCCCCATCCTTCTTTGCCTCCATACTCTTGCACTCTCTTAAAAACAACACCAACAATAACAACAACAAACAAAAAAGAAAACCCCTAAAACTAAGGAACACATCCTCAATTTCAGATCATAATATTATAAGATGATGGAACATATAAAACAGTAGATTTAGAGCTGAGAATGATACCATGTAATCCATGTCCTTCATTTTAATGATGATAAAATTAAAACTCACAGATGATGCTGAAAAGTATGTGGAATAAACTGAATACTCCTTTCTTGGATCATTTTTGTTCCATTGTTTATTATGCACTAGGAATCATATTAGGCATTAAGAGTACAAATAAAAAAAAAAGAAACAGACTCTCACTTTAAGAATCTTCCTTTTCAGTCGAGAATTCCAAGAGAATTAATGAAAAAATGCAAATGAAGGTGGCCTTGCTGTACCAAATCTAAAACTATATTATAAAGCAGCAGTCATCAAAACCATTTAGTATTGGCTAAGAAACAGAGTAGTCAATCTGTGGAATAGATTAGGTTCACAGGACAAAATAGTCAATGACTATAGTAATCTAGTGTTTGACAAATGCAAAGACTCCAGCTTTGGGGATAAGAACTCACTATTTGACAAAAATTGCTGGAAAAATTGGAAACTATTATGGCAGAAACTAGGCATTGACCCACACCTAATACTGTATACTAAGTTAAAGTCAAAATGAGTTTGTGATCTATACATAAAGAATGATATTGTAAACAAATTAGAAGAATATAGGATTGTTTACCTCTCAGATCTGTAAAGGAAGAAGGAATTTGTGACCAAAGAACTGGAGATCATTATTAATCACAAAATAGATAATTTTGTTTATATTAAGTTAAATGTTTTTGTACAAACAAAACTAATGCAGACAAGATTAGAAGGGAAGCAATAAACTGGGGAAAATTTACATTCAAGGGTTCTAATAATGGCCTCATTTCTAAAATATATAGAGAATTGAGTCAAATTTATAAGAATTCAATTGATAAATTCTCCAGTTGATAAAATGGTCAAAGCATATGAAGAAATAATTTTCAGATGAAGAAATTGAAACCATTTCTAATCATATGAAAAGGTGCTCTAAATCACTATTGATCAAAGAAATGCAAATTAAGACAATTCTGAGATACCATTATACACCTCTCAGATTGGCTAAGATGGCAGAAAAAGATAATGACTAATGTTAGAGGGGATGTGGGAAAACTGGGACACGGATACATTGTTGGTGAAACTGTGAACGGATCTAACCATTCTGGAGAGCAATTTGGAAATATGTTCAAAAAGTTATCAAACTGTGCTTAACCTTTGATCTAGCAGCATTTCTAGTGGGCCTATATACCAAAGAGATCTTAAAGGAAGGAAAGGGAGCTTCATGTACAAAAATGTTTGTGGCAGCCCTTTCTGTAGTGGCAAGAAACTGGAAACTGAATGGATGTCCATCAATTGGAGAATGGCTGAATAAGTTATGGTATACGAATGTTATGGAATATCATTGCTCTGTAAGAAACGACCAGCAAGATGATTTCAGAGAGGCCTGGAGAGATTTACATTTATTGATGCTAAGTGAAATGAGCAGAACCATGATATCATTGTACATAGCAACAGCAAGATTATACAATGATCATTTCTAATGGACGTAGCTCTGCTCAACAATGAGATGATTCAGGCCAAGTGCCAATTGTTTAGTGATGAAGAGAGCCATCTACACTAAGAGAGAACTGGGAAGTGAATGTGTTTCACAACATAACATCTCAATATTTTTATTTTTTACTTGTATTTTATTTTGATTCTCTCTTTTTTTAACTGGTTTGATTTGATTTTTCTTGTATGGCAAGAAAATTATATAAATATGTATGCATTTATTTCATTTTAACATATATTTCTACCATGTTTAACATATATTGGACTACTTGCCATCTAGGGGAATGTATAGGGGAAGGGGGGATAATTGGAACACAAGGTTTTGCAAGGGCTGATGAAGAATTGTCCATGCATATGTTTTCAAAAATAAAAAGCTTTTATAAAGGAAAAAAAAAAGAATCTTCCTTTTCCAAGTACCCATTTCTTCAAGAATCCAGACTTGGGAGGCTAGAATATGAAGCAGGTGGGTTGTTATAGAAAATAGATTTTTGGATTTGAGTTTGAATCCTAAGTAAATCAATTAATAATTGTGTGAACCTTAGAATGTCATTTAAATGCTCTTGGCCATAGTTTCCATATTTTTAAAATGAAATGATAATAGTCCCTTTCCCACAATATTGTGATCACCAGATGAAGAGGTTTGTAAAATTCTAAGTAGAATGTAAAGAGCTATTATTAAGATTAGTGCAATGCACAATGGACATGGAATCTGGAAACCTGGGTTATAACAATTACTGGCTATTTGAGTACTGTTCATTATTTAACATATGAATCTTAGTTTCCTCATCTATAGAATTATGAGTTACATCTGTAATACCTAATTAACATGATTGCAGAGAGAAAAATATTAAATAAATGTGAGTTCTTGTTATCTCAAAAATATATTCAGACCCCTGTTAATCAACTAACTCAAAGAACAAAAGAAAAAGAGGAAATTGAACTGTTTTCCCCATGTAACTATTTTTTTCTGAATAGTTAAATTAGTATGATAAATGTGAGTTGAAAATATGGATTAAAGCAATGATAGGACATGGACTGGGTGTAGTGCAACATTTGAATTACTTGAAATTGTCTCCGTGGCAAAGAAGGAAAAGAAGATGAAGATTAACAAAGGATTTGGGAAGGAATGTGAGTTGTACTAGCTACTGAAACATTTATATTTTAAAAGATTATTATTTTTTTTTTGCTGAGGCAATTGGGGTTAAGTGACTTGCCCAGGGTCACACGGCTAGGAAGTATCTGAGACCAGATCTGAACTCAGGTCCTCCTGACTTCAGGGCTGGTACTCTATCCACTGCACCACCTAGCTGCCCCAAAAGATAATTTAAAAAAAAAAGATTAAGATTATTATTAGACTATGGGTACAATTAAGAAAGATGGTGAACATCATTTCTATATAGTATTAAGAACAACTATGAAGTTTGGGAATACTTTAGCATAGACTTTAAGCATTATAGAGGTTTTTTATTAATAATAATTTCTAATTAGATTCATGATTTTGACAACATTATTTACTCATCTGGGTGCTGAACTAGCAGTGATTTTCATACCTATTTGACTCAAGAGGATGCCAAACTATACAGCAGGCTATAATTTCTTGTGGCATTACTGAAGTGCCTGGAGGATAGATAATAAAGGGAAAAAAGTCTAAGGCACAAACAAACTCAAAACGAATAGAGTGTAATAACACAATAGGCTCAAGGGATCAACTGTGGTTTGTTTTGACTCAGTCTTCTGATGCCAAAGGCAGTTTTATTGAAAGAAGCCAGTTCTTTACTTTTTAATAACATATTTACAGCAGTCTGTGGTTTTTAATAAAAGCCTTCAGTTTCTAATCCTTTAAGCATGCTTAGCAGAGACTCAAGAGCAAGGTGCACAGACTTCTTGGATAACTTCTGATCTTAAAATGGTACTGCTATAGATTTCCTTTTTATTTATTTATTTGTGCTAGTTATTGAACTCATCAACTCCTGTCACATTCATGCTGCCTCAAGGTTAAAAGCATAAGCTATTCAATAAATAGGTCTATTGACAATCACTATCTAATAATACTACTTTGTAAATCCCCTCAGGAACTGGTTTTCCACGATCTCTTTCATATATCAAACTTTCCCTGCAACTTTCTGTCCACATTTCATTTTAAATGTTTGCTAATTTCATTGGGAGATGGGAAAGGTTCCAGAAATCAGCACAAAGGAACAATATGTCAACTTTTATGATGACTCAGGTTCTCATACATTTTGCTCATGAACTACACCAGATATTTCTATTTATTATAACAGAAACAATTTATTATGCTTTAATTTTTGTGTTAGGTATTGCTTTTCTTAATTACTCATTTTCATTCAGATTTGAGTTCAAACCAATGATTTTACAGTAGTCATTTATTAAGAGCTGGCACTTTAAAGGCAGAGTACTGAAAGATTAACAGTGAATTATGGCACAGACTGCACATTCAACTACCATCTTGTGTAACAAATGTTGCAGCCAATCTTCAATCTAAAATATTAATATCTCAATGCTTTAGAGATTGCATTAATTACAATCATTCTAAGAATGCAATAATTAGACTGCTTTACTATAGTCACTAAGATCAGTTTATACAACTAATTATCCACTTGCTACAAAGCTTCTTAAATGCATTAAGATTATTTTACAGTATAGTATGTCATCGAGTACAGTATTTTGAGGGAACAACAGATGACACAAATCTTTCTGTGACAGATGAATCTTTGGCCCTTGCTAACTTCCCCTGGCATCAAATTTAAAAAGAGTTAAAAAATAAAAGCAAGAATTTAATCAAATTTTAACATAATAGGAGATTTCCTCTCAGTGTTGAAAAATAATATAAGTATACCTTTTTTTTTTTTTTACAAATTATTTAGTCTCAAGGAAAATTTTCATATTTCTACAATCCCTTAGGAGGATTACAATCAAAATTTTTTCAGGATGTCTGGAGAGTAAGTAGCTAAATATGAGGGTAGATTGGATTATGAAATCAATCATTGAAATTGAGAAGAGAAAAGAAGAAAGTATGGGATGCCAATGGCTTAAGGATGTGAGATTTGTATGGGAGAGGATTCTTCAAAAAAAAAAAAAAACTAAGAAGGAGGGGCCAAATAGGTATAAATTTTTAAAATGGTGTCCTGAAAATCTAGAAAGAAAACTATCGGGGGCGGAGCCAAGATGGCGGAGTGAAAAGGTGACTTTCTGCCTCTCCTCCGATCTTCTCTCAAATCAACAATAAAATAAGCCTCTGAACTGATCTTCAAGTCAACGAACTCAG
>JAJPUD010025249.1:0-10993 GCA_023553655.1 Myrmecobius fasciatus | reverse complement strand
ACAAACAAAAAACAATGAAATGTTTCAAACCACTTCCAATTGTTCACTGAAGGAAGCCATATACACCCAGAGAGAGGGATGTGAAATGTGGACCACAACATAGCAATCTCATACTCTCGATTGATGTTTGCTTACATTGTGTTTCCTTTATCTGATATGTCTTTCGTGTAGATACGATTTTTCTTGCACAACAATGATAAGTGTGGAAATGTGTATACATATATTGGATCTGTCAAGTATTTTAACATAATTAACATGTAGTGGATATCCTGCCATCTAGGGGAGGGGTGGGGAGTTGGGGGGAAAGTTGTAACAGAAAGATATGTAAAGGTTACTGTTGAAGAATTACCCATACATATGTTTTGCAAATAAAATTTTTAGAAAAAGAATATTTTCTATTTAAACAAAAAAAACATTCATTTTGATTTTCTTTGTTAACAGAGTAAATTACAAAAATTTTATTTTTGGTCAAATGAAAGACCTGAGAAATATGATTTGTATTAAACACTTATTCAAAAAAAAAAAACTATCAAAAAAGGTAAAATGAAAGTAGTTAAAATATAGTTCAGAAAACTGAAAACTTTAGTTGAAATATTAAAATAAACATTTTAGATGCAGTACCTCATTTTAGTGTAAGGAAAAATAGATAATGAATTTATCTCCCAGGAATTGTACAGAGAGTTTTAGAACAGAGAACTTGGAGAACTCACAAGTATTCAAAACTGAAATCTATGTGAAGAAATGTCTTAATAATAAAGCATTATTTGAACTCCAAACTGGTATTTTATTCTGATTTTGAATCCCAAAGGTTTTCATTAAAATTTTCTTTTGTTTCCATGACTAGCAGCAAGCATCATAAACCCACAGAAAGGAAGAATAAAGTATTAATAGCATGAAAATTATACTAGAAGTTGTCTTTGCAAAGATCATTTCCTCGTCTGTCAAACAAGAAGGTTTGACTGGCTAGTCTCTAAGGTCACTTTAAGTTCTGACATTCTAAGTTCTGTATTCTAAGGGAGAGAGGCAGTGTAGTAGAGTGGATGGAAATCAAGCCGCAGTGTGTATACATATACAGATACACATATATAAACTTCATATATGCATATGCACATGTATGTGAATAAACATTGTACACATGTGTGTATCTTTGCATATAGGCATATATAAACAGAGTGAATATAAATACCCCCATATATGCATGTATTATGTATGTGTACAGAGTGACCTGGTACATCTTGGATAATATTACTTTAATTTCTTTGTATCCTAGGCAACTCACTAAGACTATTAAAGAGATACTGCCTATCAGTATTCATAAAACTTCATTTACTTCTTATTCCATAGAAAACTCAATCAAGGATTTTAGACTCCATGAAAAAAAATATTTTTAAAGAACCATCCTTAAAAGACTCCTTCAGATAAGATAAACTGTATTCTAAATATTCTATAATCTTAAGTAAGTTCTCATATCTTCTAGTGTTCTTTCCAGTTGTTACATTGAACTTGAAATGTTCTAAGGTTCCTTTACAACTTATCATTATACATTTCAGATGATTCAACCTAAACCATACTAGTAATGCAATGTTTTATATCTTTAAGACATATGTGGTATTCCCATTACAATTTTCATTGTAGCAGCAGGGAAAATTGCAGCAGAAATATTAACCAACTGACCCAAGAACTCATAATAAAGGTAGGGCAGAAATAAAGCAAAATCATTGTTTTTAACTTTTCAATCAATGGAGTAGACTTCAAGTCATACATAATAAAACAAATTTCAATCAATAAATTAATTAATTTCTGTGAGTGAAAAGCTTATTGAACTAGGTATCAGGAAGAGTGTGGGTTCAAAGCCTACTGAAGACACATACTAATTGTCTAACCATGGCAAAGGTAGATAATCTCTCTGAGATTTGATTACCCTCAGATGGAATACTAGGGGAAAATAATGCTTCCCTGCTCATCTTAGAAGATTGTTTTCATTAGGGATTCTTTTATCCCTTGAATTTCTATCCTCAACAATATCAAAGAGTCTGGCACAACTGATATGCATGCAAACTATATGGATACCTTATATATATATATATATATATATATATATATATATATATATATATATATATGTGTGTGTGTGTGTGTGTGTGTGTGTGTGTGTGTGTGTGTACAAACTATATAAATACCTTAACTACTAATAATTTGTAATTATACCTATTATAGCAATGGATCAACTAATGAGATTTCTGATATGATGGTCAGGAAGAGTAAATTCCATGTTAGTTCACTTGTTATTATGGGGATAAGATCTTTCTTTTGATAGCTTCATTGAAGAATGAAAATCATCAACTTCTTTATTTTACAGATGACAAAAATGCAAATTTCTAGAGGTGAAGCCATTTGTCCAAAGTCACACAAGAGGAAGTAATCTGATTTTGAGGAAAGGCATCCCACCACTGTCTCTTTGGAATCTGAGTTATTTATTTGTAAACTTAAACTTAAACTAACATTGAAGAGGTGTGAGAAAAGTGCTTGGTAACCTTATAGTTCTATAAAATATCAATTATTATTAGTTGGGAATGGTATATAAGATTAAAACCTGTGCATATTGCCTAATATTTCAAAGTAATTTAGCCAGTTTCTAATTTACTTAATAGTAATGCTTTCACTTGGTATCCAATATGACCAAATGAGGTTAAGGAAAACTAAATCCCCACTGGAAATTAATAGCCAAAGGTGCAATAAAGCTTTTCCAATATTTTTAAATATACTTTATTTCCATGCACATTAAATACAGGTGATTCAAAAGGCACTTACTTTGCACTATTGCCAGCAATTTCTGACTATTGCCAGCAGGTCTGACTCCAGCAATCCTACACATTTTTGACGATTGCTTTTAAAAATGAGTTTGCAACCTTGATGCAAAGCAAAGATGTTTTGAATAACATTAGAGAACAGGAAGAAGGGATGATCCATGCATTTTAGGTTACTTTCTTATTGAATTTTGACCTTAGCATCTCTGTTTTCAACACTAACAGCTTTACTTGCACAAACTCTAGCTTTGAGTGCAGAGTGTCTGAAATTACCGTGTTTTGGACTCCTCTTAGCAATTTCCTAAAAAGTGACATATGAGACAGCAGACTAGCAAGGAGCAGGATGGGAAGAAAGGTTTTCTGAAGAATTACTATTCCTTTATTTTTAAAAAATCTATTTGTACAAAAATTCATACCATCTTTAATGGTAAGATGTTCAAAAATAAAATAAAATAAAGATTTTCAAAGTATATAACCAAGTAAATCTGAAAAAAATACATTTTCAATAATTCCTAGGAAATAGTGAAACTATAAATTAATATTTTTTAATGAATTAAAGTCATTTTCTCCTTCTGCATGAAACAGTAAAGTAGCAAAGAACATTTTAAAAAATAATTCATTGCTAATTAGCTATGATTAAACAGGAATATGTTAATTCTTAATGCAACTATAGTATTTGTAAAAGGAACTATAGTATTTGTAAAAGGAAGTGGCATAATCATCTTGAAAGAAAATATGGTAGGTTCCAATAAGTATTACCGAACTGCTCTCATTTTTAAGAGTCAGAAATCCTACTAGTAGATTCATACACTTCAGATATTGAGAGGAATTTTTACAAACATATGATATTATTTATAATCCCAAAAAACTAGAAATGATCTAAAAAATTAGGTAATGGTGTAATAAAAAGGAAGAAACTATTAGTGTAATACATGATGATCAACTCTGATGGACATGGCTCTCTGCAACAAAGAATTGCCTCAAACCAGTTCCAATTGTTCAGTGAAGAAAGCCATATACACCCATAGAGAGGTATATGAATTGTGGAAAACAACATAATATTTTCATGCTCTCTATTGATGTTTGCTTGCATTGTGTTTCCTTTCTCTGATTTTCTTTTTTTTTCTTGTAGATAGGATTTTTCTTGCACAACTTGTCAATTATTTTAACATTATTAACATGTAGTGGGCTTCCTGCCATCTAGGGGAGGGGAGGGAACTGGGGGTAAAATTTGTAACAGAAAGCTTTGTAAAGATCAAAGCTGAGGAACTTCCTATACATATGTTAAGCAAATAAAAAGCTTTAAAAAATAAAAATTAAAAAAAAAATAAAAAAGAAACTATTATTGCATTGTAAGAAGCAACTCAAAGAACCAAGGAAATCTGAGAAGACTTAAATAAATTTAATATACCGTGAAGAAAGAAAATTCAGAATAATCATGTGCACAGACACTGATTGAATTAAGTAATAAATTAACAGCAATAAAGTTTTAAAAGGAAAAAAAAATGCCAGAAGGAAACATGAAGCAAATAGGATATTTCTCTAGTGATTTTGCTTACAATTTAAATAAATAAATAAATATATATATATATATATATTCAAATAAATGAATGAAAAAATATACATTTAGGTTGTATTTTTCCTCTTTGACGTCCATAAAATGGTTGAATTTTTAAATTCAAATACCCTCTGCAACATTGATCTGTATAATTATGAAAAAATAACTATTTTAGCTAAGCTTCTCAACCACCATATTCTACCTGTCTATTACAGGTAATGCCTGAGAGAACACTAAGCAGTCTTTTCTCTCTTCTGGCTGAGCTAGACTTGTCAGAAATAGAAATGGAGCCATCTGGTTTATTTAAAAGTAGATACTGAAGTGGATTGTTCCTTAATAGTTTGTAAACTGCAATGACATTCTCTTCAGTGCTATATAAATTAGAGTTATCAAACAAATGAATTTTCACAACTGAGATCCTAACATTCAAAAGCTATTTCAAAAGTACATTTTAGGAGGCGGAGCCAAGATGGCGGAGTGAAAAGGTGACTCTGCCTCTCCTCTGATCTTTTCTCAAATCAACAATAAAATAAGCCTCTGAAATGATCTTCAAGTCAACGAACTCAGAAATATTTGGACACTGCTTTCTGAAGAACTTCATAACAGTTTTGTCTAACTCGGACAGAGAGATAAATAGAGGACTCCTGTGTAGGCCGGAAGTGAGGGTGGAACTGAGCTCAGCTCATTGTGGCAGAAATTCCAAACTCCAAACTCCAAATTCCAAACACCTGGAGTTTATCTGAGGCACTGGGGATACTCTGCCCTGATTGGGGACAGGTGGTCTGGCAGACTTGCTTTGTTTAAGGAGTAATTCGGACTTTGTCCTAGCCCCCACCGGCCCAGCACCTTAAGTTAATTCAACGAAATATCCCAAGGCAAAGATCTTCAGACACCTTTCAGCTACCTTTTTTTCCCTACCTTAAAGAGATAGCCACGCTGCCTAAAAAAATGAAGACACAAAAGAGAGCTCTCATCATAGACAGCTTTTATCAAGACAAAGAAGCAATGACCGCAGACCCTGAGGTTCTTTTACACAAAATACCAGAAGAAGGTATTAAAGACCATCACTGGTCACTTTTTCAAAAGGCCTTTCTGGAAAATTGCATAAAGAACCTCAAAAGAGAGCTGGAGGATAAATGGGAAAATAAACTGAAATCAGTGCAAGAAGGATATGATGCCCTGCAAAAGAGATACGAAAAAGACACCAATTTATTGAAAAATAAAATTAGTGAAGTGGAAAAAGTGCAATGAACAAATTGGCCAGTTACAAAAAGAGCTTAAAAAGGTAACTGAAGAAAACAACACTTTAAAAATAAGAATTGAACAAATGCAAGTGAATGCTTCAAGAATCAGTCAAACAAAAACAAAAAAATTAAAAATTAGAAGAAAATATGAAATATCTCCTAGGAAAAACAACTGACTTGGAAAATAGATCTAGGAGAGACAATCTAAGGATTATTGAACTTCCTGAAAGCCATGATGAAAAAAAGAATCTAAACACTATCTTCCAGGAAATCCTGAAAGAAAACTGCCCTGAGGTTGTAGAATCAAAAGGCAAAATCACCATTGAAAGAATTCACCAATCACCTCCTGAAAGAGACCCCAAAATTAAAACCCCAAGGAATATTGTGGCTAAATTTCAGGACTATAGCACCAAGGAACAGATTCTGCTTGTAGCTAGAAAGAAACAATTCAAATACTGAAGATCGATAATTAGAATCACACATGATCTGTCAGCCTCCACATTGAAGGATCAAAGGGTGTGTAACCAGATATTCCGAAGGGCAAAGGAACTTGGATTACAGCCAAGAATAACCTATCCAGCTAGAATGAGCATTATCCTCCAGGGAAGAAGATGGTCATTCAATGATATAGGTGAATTTCACCTATTTCTAATGAAAAGACCAGATCTGAACAAAAAATTCGATCTCCAAATACAGAACTCAAGAGAAGCATAAAAAAAAGGTAAAAAGGAAAGGACTCTTGAGAATTTTATTTCTACGATGGGGATACTTAAAGTTTGGGGGTATAATTAACTAGATATTATTTTGATAATATGAAAAAGAGAACTAGAGGGGGAAAGGTTGTCATACTGGGGAAAAGAGGGAAAAAGTGGTAAAATAAGATCTAAAAAAAGGAGGTAAAAACAAGGTAAAATCACTTGAAGAGGCAAAGAAAAACTAAAATAATTGAGAGAAAGAGGGGAGGTGGATGAGCATTGTGTAAATCTTACTCTCATCAGGTTGGGCTCTAAAAGTGTATATCAGACATTTGATTTCACATAGAAACTTGTCTGTTGCTAGAGGGAAGTGGGAGGGAAAGGAGGAAAAGTAAGGGACAAACTAATAGAAGGGAAAATAGAAGAATCAGGGGAAAGGAGTAAAAACAGGGGGAGGGGATCTAAAGGGTGGAGTATTGTTTGGGGGAGGGGGTCATGAAAAGCAAAGTACTGAGGAGGAGGAAAGGGAGAAAGGGGAAAGGAAAGGGAAAAACATAACTTGGGTAAATAAGATGGCAGGAAATAAAGAATTAGTTATTCTAACTGTGAATGTGAATGGGATGAACTCTCCCATAAAGCAGAAGCAGATATCAGACTGGATTAAAAACCAGAATCCCACAATATGTTGTCTATAAGAAACACATCTAATACATAGTGACACATATAGGATGAAGGTAAAAGGCTGGAGCAGAAAATATTATGCTTCATTTGAATAAAAAAAGCAGGGGTAGCAATCCTTATCTCAGATCAAGTAAAAGCCAAGATATAATCAAAAGAGATAAGGAAGGAAACTATATTTTATTAAAGGTTACCTTAGATAATGAAGCAATATCAATATTAAATATATATGCACCAAGTGCAATAGCATCCAAATTCCTAGGGGAGAAATTAAGAGAGATGCAAGGAGAAATAGACAGCCAAATTATACTAGTGGGTGATCTCAACCTTGCTCTCTCAGAATTAGATAAATCAAACTACAAAATAAACAAGAAAGAAACTAGGGAGATAAACCAATTGTTACAAAAGTTAGGTATGATAGATCTATGGAGAAAGTTGAATGGAGACAGTAGGGAGTTTTCTTTTTTCTCAGCAGTCCATGGAACCTATACAAAAATTGACCATGTGTTAGGGCATAAAAACCTCAAAATCAAATGCAGAAAGGCAGAAATAGTAAATGCATCCTTTTCAGATCATGATGCAATAAAAATCACATGCAATATGAGTCCAGGAGAAAATAAACCAAAAGTTAATTGGAAATTAAATAATCTAATTCTGAAGAATGAATGGCTGAAAGAGCAAATCATAGACACAATCAATAATTTCATCCAGGAGAATGACAATAAGGAGACAACATACCAAAATTTGTGGGACACGGCCAAAGCAGTTATAAGGGGCAATTTTATATCTCTAGAAGCTTACTTGCATAAAATAGAGAAAGAAAACATCAACGAATTGGGCTTATTATTAAAAAAAACTAGAAAAAGAACAAATTAAAAACCCTCAATTAAATAACAAATTGGAAATTCTAAAAAAAGGAGAAATTAATAAAATTGAAAATAAGAAAGCTATTTAATTAATAAATAAAACTAAGAGTTGGTTCTATGAAAAACCAACAAAATAGATAAGCCTTTAGTTAATTTGATAAGAAAAAGGAAAGAGGAAAATCAAATTGTCAGTCTCAAGAAAAAGGGAGAACTTTCCTCCAATGAAGGGGAAATCAGAGCAATAATTAGGAGTTACTTTGCACAACTTTTGCCAGTAAGTTTGATAATCTCAATGAAATGGAGGAATATCTACAAAAATATAGATTGCCCAAGTTAACAGAAGAGGATATAAATTATTTAAATAGCCCCATAATAGAAAAAGAAATAGAACAAGCTATTAACCAACTCCCTAAGAAAAAATCTCCAGTGCCAGGTGGATTTACATGTGAATTCTACCAAACATTCAAAGCACAATTTATTCCAATACTCCACAAACTATTTGAGAAAATAGGGACAGAAGGTATACTGCCAAAATCCTTCTGTGAGACCGATATGGTGCTGATAGCTAAACCAGGTAGAGTGAAAACAGAGAAAGAAAACTATAGACCCATTTCCCTAATGAATATTGATGCAAAAATTTTAAATAAGATTTTAGCAATGAGATTACAGAAAGTCATCCCCAGGAAAGTACACTATGACCAAGTAGGATTTATACCAGGGATGCAGGGCTGGTTCAATATTAGGAAAACTATCAGCATAATTAATTATATTAATAACCAAAATAACAAAAACCATATGATTATCTCAATAGATGCAGAAAAAGTTTTTGATAAAATCCAACACCCTTTCCTTTTAAAAACACTAGAGAGTATAGGAATAAATGTGTTTTTCCTTAAAATGATCAGTAGCATCTATTTAAAACCATCAGCAAGCAACATATGTAATGGAGACAAACGAAAACCATTCCCAATAAGATCAGGAGTGGAATAAGGCTGCCCACTGTCACCATTACTATTTAATATTGTATTAGAAATGTTAGCTTTAGCAATAAGAGAAGAAAAAGAGATAAAAGGAATCAGAGTAGGTAATGAAGAAACCAAATTATCACTCTTTGCAGATGACATGATGGTATACTTAGAGAACCCTTGAGACTCAACTAAAAAACTACAAGAAACAATTCACAACTATAGCAAAGTGGCAGGATTCAAAATTAATCCACATAAATCATCAGCATTTTTATATATTACCAACAAAGTTCAGCAGCTAGAGATACAAAAAGAAATTCCATTCCAAATAGCAGATGATAAGATAAAATATTTTGGAATCTATCTGCCAAGGGTAAGTCAGAAACTATATGAACTAAACTACAAAACACTTTCCACACAAATAAAATCAGACCTAATCAATTGGAAAAATATTAAGTGCTCATGGGTAGGCAGAGCAAACATAATAAAAATGACAATACTACCCAAACTAATTTACTTATTTAGTGGCATACCAATCAAACTCCCAAGAACTTATTTTACAGATGTAGAAAAAAATAGTAGCAAAGTTCATTTGGAAGAACAAAAGGTCAAGGATTTCAAGGGGATTAATGAAAAACAAGGTAGATGAAGGTGGCCTTGCTGTACCAGATCTAAAACTATATTATAAAGCAGCGGTCATCAAAACCGTTTGGTACTGGCTAAGAAATAGAGCAGTCAATCAGTGGCACAGGATAGGTTATCAGGGCATCCTAGGCAATAACCTTAACAATCTCGTGTTCGATAAACCCAAAGACCCCAGCTTTTGTGATAAGTACTCACTATTTGGCAAAAACTGCTGGGAAAATTGGAAACTAGTGTGGAAGAAATTAGGGCTTGACCCATACCTAACACCACATACCAAGATAAGATCTAAATGGGTTCATGATCTAGATATAAAGAGGGACTTTGTAAGCAAGTTAGAGGAACGTAATATAGTTTATCTCTCAGACCTGTGGAGGTGGAACAAATTTATGTCCAAAGAAGACCTGGAACTCCTAATTGAACACCAGATGGATAATTTTGATTATATTAAATTAAAAAGTTTCTGTACAAATAAAACAAATGCAGACAAGATTAGGAGGGAAGCATCAAATTGGGAAATCATCTTTACATTTAAAGGTTCTGATAAAGGCCTCATTTCTAAAATATATAGAGAATTGTCTCATATATATGAGAATTCAAGCCAGTCTTCAATAGATAAGTGGTCAAGGGATATGAACAGACAATTTTCAGATGATGAAATTAAAACCATCTGTAGTCATATGAAAAGTTGCTCCAAATCACTATGGATCAGAGAAATGCAAATTAAGACAACTCTGAGATACCACTACACACCTGTCAGATTGGCTAAAATGACAGGAAAATATAACGATGAATGTTGAAGGGGATGTGGGAAAACTGGGACATTAATACATTGTTAGTGGAACTGTGAACGGATCCAACCATTCTGGAGAGCAATTTGGAGCTAGGCTCAAAAAGTTGTCAAACTGTGCATACCTTTTGTCCCAGCAGTGTTTCTACTGGGCCTATATCCCAAAGAGATCTTAGAGGAGGGAAAGGGACCCACATGTGCAAGAAAATTTGTGGCAGCCCTTTTTGTAGTGGCTAGAAACTGGAAACTTAAGGGATGTGCATCAAATGGAGAGTGTCTGAATAAATTATGGTATATGAATGTTATGGAATATTATTGCTTTGTAAGAAACGACCAGCAGGACGATTTTAGAGAGGCCTGGAGAGACTTGTATGAACTGATGCTGAGTGAAACGAGCAGAACCAGGAGATCATTATACACAGCAACAACCGTATTACATGATGATCAATTCTGATGAACATGGCTCTCTGCAACAAAGAATTGTCTCAAACCAGTTCCAATTGTTCACTGAAGAAAACCATATACACCCAGAGAGAGGGATATAAAATATGGACCACAATGTAACATTTTCATGCTCTCTATTGAAGTTTTCTTCCATTGTGTTGCCTTTCTCTGATTTTCTTTTTTTTTCTTGTAGATAGGATTTTTCTTGCATAACTTGTCCAGTATTTCAACATTATTAACATGTAGTGGACTTCCTACCATCTAGGGGAGGGGAGGGGACTGGGGGTAAAATTTGTAATGGAAA